>JAWNOW010000840.1:0-95000 GCA_035045625.1 Drosophila formosana | reverse complement strand
GGAAAGTATGCGAACTCAGAAGCAGGATAAACAATTCAATTACAACATTGAGAGGTATACAGAGAGCAAGAAACTAGCCAAAAACAAAACAAAAACAAAAACAAAATGAAACAAAGTAAAATAATAAATCACGAATTATATTTGTACGACATCGTATACCCCAACTATACATAGGTATATATACTACACATACACACACACTCACACACACACACAGACAGACAGGCACACTTCGAAGTACATACATACATATATTGGGCCAGAGTAGCATGCTGGCCAGATCTACAATACATATGCATATACAACACTATATACACACATACATATATACATACATATATATTTCTATAGACGATGCGACAACGGCAAGAACAAGAACAGTAACAGTTAAAATAAAAGTAACACCAGAGTAAATGAATAAAATACAACACATATATTTGTATAATAGTCCGATATGTTTTTTTTTTTGATAATGTTTCGTTTGATCTGCAAATGAATAACGTCACAAGCTGGGTACAGTCAACACAAAATATATATACACACTCACACTCTCACACACACACACACACAAAGAATGCCTGAACAACAAGAAGTAATAAGAGAAATACCAATCTACAAAATGTAACGTAACAAAAATGAGTAAATGAACAAAATTTTATGGTTTTTGAAACGAATGTTATCGATTAATTGTAATAGCGTGTAGCCAAAATGAAACTAAAATCAAATGTTTGTTTCCCCATACCGTCCCCTCTCCGCCCCATATAACATACCACAAGTACTTCCCTTCGATTCCCACATGCATAAGAACATTTTGTGTAACTTGTTTCCAATTTCCCCAAAAATAGTTAAATGCATATATATATGGAAAGTATACAAGCTGCTGCAAATATTATTGTATAATTATTATTATATTATGTATTGTATGTAATCAAGTTGAATTTGTACGCTGCCCATTTACCACTGGGCAACTCAAAACTCGCCCCAATTTACCCAAATGACAAATGACAAATGAGATCAAAATCGGTGTTCTGTTTTTTCTATTTATTTCCTGTTTGCAATGTCGTCTTCAACAATGAAATGTTTGTACAATGCTAATGAGCGAAGTAATACATTTAGCAATTAACAAATCATAACACGAAAATGGTCAATAAAAATCAAAATATTGTTTATTAGACAAAAAATGTGTATCGTTTTATTTAGATTTTTTTTTTTTTTTTTTAATAATTTTATTTTCGCCGGAATCGTTCAATGCCATTTGAACATAACCGGACGGATGTAGACGAGGGCATATATACATATAGTAGATGTTACTATTTAAACTAAATACAATTATTTTCAATTATTTACAAAATTTACAAAGAGTGAGTTTAGTGGATGACCCTGGAAGCGAGGTCACTGGGGTGTAGTCTCTTCAGTCTTCGAAGAGGTTGCGGGTTGACAAGCCTGCTAGCCAGTGGGTTTGGGTGCGCCATGAGCCTGTCGCTATATCGGCTGCTGTGTTGGTTAATTTGATCGCCCGCCGAGCAGCACGAGCCTGCACCACCCTTAGCCTGTTCAGCTGGTGCCTTGAAGCTGTGCCCCAAACTTGGATACCATAAGTCCAAGTTGGCGTAAGGATCGCTTTGTGCAAAAGAGCCTTCGTCGACAGCTGGAGACTTCTGGACTTCAAGAGCCAATCCATCTTCTGCAGCTTGCGAAGGCATTTTGATTTGATGGCCGAGATGTGGGTATTCCATATCAGCCGGCGGTCCAAGTGGACACCCAGGTAGCAATGCGAAGTGACGTTTTCGATGTGGCCACCATCGAAGGTCAGATCTATGCCGATCAAACGCCTGAGTGAAAATGTCACGCATGCCGACTTACTCGTGTTAATTGCAATGTTCCATTGCTTGGTCCATCGCTCCATCGCATACAGCCAGTCTTGAACTGCCGCGGCTGCTGTCTGTTGACATGAGTGGGACGCAAGCATGGCCGTGTCATCTGCGTAAGTGGCCAGCAGCAGATAGGCAGGTGACATACCTTCGGGAATTTAAAATTTTCAAGTCCAAAAATTAAGAAATGTTGCACACTTTTGGGGAACGAATTAATTTTGTAGTCGAAAACTAAAAATGTGTTTATCTCGAAAACAATAACAACAATTTAGATATTATTTGGCCGGTCGATAGCTTTTGTAAATACGTTTAAAAATAACTGCCGATTGTCATTAAAAACATAAAGAATATGTAAAAAAAACAAACATGAATTTTTTGAAAAAATCTACAAGGGGTAGGTATGGAAAATTTGCAAAAATTTCGAAAATCCTCCGTAACTTCGTCATTTGAAGGACGATCAGGATGTCCTTTGGCATGCATATGGGGACGGATTCGTGATGTACGACTATGAAATCAAAAGCCCAAATATCCTTTAAACAACCGAGTTAGAAGGACTTTTTTGCTGAGAGAAAACATGCTCTATCTTCGCCATATCCTTGCTGATCCTTATGAGTTCTGTGGCAATCAACTCGTCTCAACAAGGACTATCAGCTGGCCAAAGGACATTCCGATCGTCCTTTCCGTTTTCGAGATATTCATGATTTTCTCATTTTGTTGCGATTTCTTGCATTTTTTTTCGACTCCGCAACGAAAAATTTGCAAGTCCAAAAATTCAAAAATTTTGCATACTTTTGGGGATCAAATTAATTTTGTAGTGTTTATCTCGAAAATTACAACAACAATTTAGATATTCTTTGGCCGGTCGATAGCTTTTGTAAATACGTTTAAAAATAACTGCCGATTGTCATTAAAAACATAAAGAATATGTAAAAAAAAACAAACATGAATTTTTCGAAAAAATCTACAAGGGGTAGGCATGGAAAATTTGCAAAAATTTCGAAAATCCTCCGTAACTTCGTCATTTGAAGGACGATCAGAATGTCCTTTGGCATGCATATGGGGACAGATTCGTGATGTACGACTATGAAATCAAAAGCCCAAATATCCTTGAAACAACAGAGTTAGAAGGAGTTTTTTGCTGAGAGAAAACATGCTCTCTCTTGGCCATATCCTTGCTGATCCTGACGAGTCTTGTGGCAATCAACTCGCCCCAACAAGGACTATCAGCTGGCCAAAGGACATTCCAATCGTCTTTGTGGTTCCCGAGATATTCATGATTTTCTAATTTTGTAGCGACTCTTTGCATTTTTTTTTCGACTCCGCAATTGAAAATTTGCAAGTCCAAAAATTAAAAACTTTTGCATACTTTTGGGGATCGAATTAATTTTGTAGTCGAAAACTAAAAATGTGTTTATCTCGAAAACAACAACAACAATTTAGATATTATTTGGCCGGTCGATAGCTTTTGTAAATACGTTTCAAAATAACTGCCGATTGTCATTAAAAACATAAAGAATATGTAAAAAAAACAAACATGAATTTTTCGAAAAAATCTACAAGGGGTAGGCATGGAAAATTGGGCAAAAATTCAAAAATCCTCAGTAACTTCGTCATTTGAAGGACGATCAGGATGTCCTTTGGCATGCATATAGGGACGGATTCATGAAGGATGACAATGTTATTCGAAGGACAAATATCCTTTAAACAACAGAGTTAGAAGGACTTTTTTGTTGGGAAAAAACATGCTCTATCTTGGCCATATCCTTTCTAATCCTTATGAGTCCTGTGGCAATCAACTCGTCTTAACAAGGACTATCAGCTGGCCAAAGGACATTCCGATCGTCCTTTTGGTTCCCGAGATATTCATGATTTTCTAATTTTGTTTCGATTTCTTGCATTTTTTTTCGACTCCGCAATTTAAAATTTGCAAGCCCAAAAATTAAGAATTGTTGCATACATATTTAGCAAATAAACAATAGGGGAGACAGTCTTCAACTGTTTTGTGCTCCATACTTTTAGGCGTCTCTATAAATTTTTTTTTTTTTTTTTTTTAATCATTTTGCAATTTATTTCAGATTTTTACTTTTTTTTTTTTTAAATAAATTAGCTTACTGCTACCGGTATGGCAGCGTAATCTAATTATATATTAACATTTTTAAAGTTACTGACTATATTATGATAGTGGGAGTGGCAATTGATTTTCAGAGTAAAAGGAATTATGGTAATTTCAATTAATTATATGGAAATAATAATTTATAAATTGGGTGCATGATTATTCAAATTAAAAATTGCAAATGTTTGAGGGACGCACAAAATCAATTTGAAATTTTAATTAAGTACGAGTATATGAAAATGCCCATTTGCAAATTGAGTATACGATTATTGAAAGTTGTATTACAAAATTGCAACTTAATTTAACTAATCATACATCCGCAGTTTTTTAGGTCACAAAAGATTCGGTAGTCATTAATTATTACAACGATCATATTTTCAAGTGGATTCATCGCTGAATTAAATATGTGTATCAATATTATATCATCGTTGGAAGTCTTTCCTCTGCATTCAAAATTTGTCTTTAATTTTTTTTTGCTTAGCTTTAAGAAGCTTTCATTTAATTTTAACTTGAATTACAATTTAAAATTTGTTTTTGTTATTTCTTACAACTAAGAGTAATATTATTATTATAATCCAGGGAACAACATTGCATAGCTGAGAACTGAAATATATCTGTGAGAGCGAGAGAGTGAGAGAAGTTTAAGATGATGCAAGCTATATTAATTAACCGATAAATGTGATAATCAGCTTCTCTGAATTCATAATATTTTACACCGCTTGCAATGCAAATTTGAACGTCGTTTTGTTGGATTCCTGATACGAAACTTGTATTTCTATTATTATTCCAGTGGATTTCGAAATGGGTTTGTGTAAAGTGTTTATCGCAGGCAAATCGATCGGTTGCAATTTGGAGTAGCACTCGTAAACTGTTTTGATGTGATAGACATGACACAACCTTGAGTGCAGTGGCAGGCAGCCATGTCAAGTTCACACGCCGATGAGAGGGAAGGTTTTGTTGGGCAAACCGCAATCTCAGTCGCAATCGCAGTCGCATTGGAAGTTCCAGCTGCAAGTCGATTAGCACGCCACTGACACGTCGTCAGTCACGCACGCCCACAACAAAGTTAGGCGGCGGCCCAGCCAAGGCTGATAAACAACCAGCGAGATGTTGCACGTTCGGAGTGTGCTCCCCAAACTGGGGGGCTGGCGTGACTTGACATTGATGAGGTCGGGTCGACGACAACCACAGCAGATCTCTGCGAGTCTCTTAACTGAAATTAGTTGCGACCGCAATTAAGTTAATCGCATCAGCATTTGTTGCTGTTTGTTTGTTGTTGCTGCCTTGTGGCATGTTCTCATGCTTAGGTAAATTACTTATTCATATTTAAAGAAAGTCAGCAATTCATTTTCATGTTCTCACAACACAACAGCAGGCCAATTACCCCCGTGTGTACAAATCAGCGGCAGGCTTGGCAAGTTCTACAGCAAGCACAGTGGGATCAAACCCATAGTACAAAAATATTTTAAAATTTAAAAACATATTTTGAAGATATCAATGAAAATGTGTTAAATATCAGACAAGTTGTAGCCGCTAAAAAAATATGATTTATCCAAGAAATGGTTATTTTTCAAGAAATATTTCAATTTAAATTTGTTGGTAGAATAATTTAAAAGAATTTTTTTTACAAAATTTAAATAATAAAAATAAAAATGGAAATTAAGATAAAATTGTAATTATAATAATATGTTATCATTCTTATTTTTGTATTCGTAACAGTTTAAATATCAATTGTAATTTTTACTTTAATATTTAAAATAAGATAAACAAATATTTACTAGATTTTTATATTATAAATGTAAATTAGCCTTTTTTTAAAAAAAAATAAAGTATATTTTGATATTACAAATTTAAAATTAAAATAAACAGCAATTCAGATACGCATATGTTACATATGTCTACGATGATGTACGTAATTCCCGTTACTAAAAAATAATATTCGTGGCTTTTTCCACAAGTCCTGATTTTCTTTTCAGGACGTGATTTTTTTGTGACTCACAATTATTATTTGCGATCTCTGGATTTTGCAATGTTGTTTTGGTTGTTTCTAAAATATATTGAAACGTGCTACACAAATATATTTTTACTATATAAGTCGATTACTATAATGACTTGTGGATGTAGTTGAAATCAGGTTTAATCAAATTGTTGACATGGAAATTTACTGTCTTCAATTGGTCACAAGCGACATCGAAATGTATGTATAATAACTTTCGTGAAATATATTCGTCGACTCAGTGATTTGCCCCACTGTGTACAGAATCACTTAGAGCACTCAGTGGCGCATTCGCTTACGTATTTGGATTCATTTGCGTATTCGCATTGGAGTGAGTTGTAGATGTGCCCACCAATTAGTATCTAAATAAATAAATACTCGTGTATCTGAGCTGAGAATCAGCGTATCATTTTTGGGCGTTTGTTTTCATTTTCGTTGGCGTTTGCGTTTGCGTTCTGATGAGCTCATAACCGAGTGAGTCAGATGATATAGCTCGTGCTTTATCTGCAGGTGTCTGCTACAGTTTACAAGCTTCGCTTTGGGCCACTCTAGAATGTTTTGATGTGTTTTCCATGCTCTGGGCTAATAACAACATGTACCTACCTATACTATATATATATGGGGGCGTGCTCACGACGATGTTGCTCATCTTGTTGACAGTCGATTAAGTTGTGCAACTGCGTGGGAAATTACGAAAACTTAGACTGCGTTACAAACTATTAAAAACTCGAAATCTGATCGAGCTATGAAGCTGAAATTTACTAAATACTCAGGGTCAAATGGAAAGCTTAAATCGGATTTGTAGTCAGTGTAACAATCGTTTTACAGTGTCTGCAAATGGCACACGATCATTTTGATGTGTGCCTTAGAAACTGGTAAAAAGCACTTCAACTTGTTGATGAAGAAATTTACTGTGCTAACTGAAAATAAAACAGGTTCGAGAATGAAACAAACTGTTGTGAAGGAAAGTGAAGAGAAAGAAACCGGAAGGTTGAAGTAATGAAACACTCATTACTAAAGAATTCGCTGTTATATATATTGTCATTATTTTATTTTAAGATTAGTATTGTCATAAATACATTAATTTGTGGGACTCTAATACACTATTTAACATTTAGTATTTATTACAAAATTATGGTTGTTTTACAAAGTTATTATTATTTGAAGTTCTTTAATAATGATGCATTTATATTTTCTCTATTTCGAGATTGCTATTGTAACAAATACATTTATTTGTGGGAATTTTATTCATTGCGATTTGTGGTCATTTAACATTATTTATTACAATACTACCGTTGTCTTATTTATTTATATTTTTTATTTGGTGTTTTTTAATAATTATGCAATAATATTTTCTTTATTTCAAGATTGTTATTGTCATGAATACATTTATTTGTGGGAATTTTATTCATTGCGATTTATGGTCTTTATTACAAATATAATATATCGTTGTCTCTTATGCAATTATATTTTCTTTATATTAAGATTGGCATTGTCAAACATTTATATTTAGACTTGTTTAATAAACAACTGAATTATTTTGATTTTGCTATAAGAAATATTTAAAACTAACATATATTTTTGCAATTTTTTTATTCTTATGCCTGAGATTTAATTTTTTGTATTATAAAAGATGTCTTCGAATTTGAAGAGCAGTGAAAATTGGAATTGAACTCATTGAACTTCTAGTGAGACTATTAAATTATATCATTGAATTATTGCCCTGCTTGGGACCGTATCGTTTATTAAATCATTTGTTGTTTTGCATTACGAGAGCAGGGCTCGCAAAATTGACGTTAATTAATGGGCAATCATTTGAAATAAATGGAAATGTGGAAGCGCAATATGATATGCCTGGCAGAGAGTGCAATTAATGTAGTCATAGGGGCAAAAACAACACAATATGAATATATAGTAGAGTCGTGAGCTTTTCTTCTTGCCAACCATTCGCAGGTTCATTAATTACTTTGTAATTACACGGCTGGCTTGTAAACACAAATTCAATTACAATTGCGTGCTGAGCAACAAATAAAATCAGCGTTAATTCTTAATACAAACTCATTTTTATTGCTCACAAATCACAATAATTTTGGTATCTCATTTGTATAAATAAAACGTTTGCTTACATACTACAAAAAAAAAAGTGGTAAAAAAAAGCGCAGCGCATGAGCTTCGTTCGATCTAGGATCTGGAGGCGACCAGAGCCATGGCCAGAGCCAAGCCCAGCGATGCTGCCACGGCGCCGGCACTGCTGTAATATCCGTAATTGCGATAGTTCGGCTGGCCGGGCAGCGGCTGTCCGCCGGCGCCGACGCCGACGCCGCCGTTGTAGGAGAACGGACGTCCGTGCTCGTCGGTGCCGCTCACATAGTAGCCGCCGTTGCCGCCCGCTCCGCCGTAGGCGCCGCCGCGTGAGTCGACGCCCGCATAGCCGTAGCTGAGCTGCGGATCCTGGCCGCCCAGGCTGCCAGGTGGATGCATCCCGGCTCCAGCGGGCTGCGAATTCGACCAGGCGCCAGCGCCAGCGTTTGCACTGTTGCCGCCGCCCCAAGTGCCCTGGGCGCACACTGCGGATACATAATGTGTAATGTGTAATTCGTTACTTGTTTCACTGGTAATCCAAGGAGCTGCAGCACTCACCCACTGAGAGCAGGGCCACAAGGCAAATCACGACAACACAATTCCGACGATCGCTCTGAGACATGTTTAGCGTATGGCCGACTAGCTGCGACTAATTCGCTGGCGGCGTCACGTCGACGGTTTTAAACTGGTTCCCATCAGCCAAACCTCGACTTCACTGCGACCTCTCGCTCTCTCCCTCTCCGATTAACTCTCTCTCTCTCTCTCGCTCGTTGAGCGCTTACTGCGACTGCAAATACCAATATTGTTGTTGTTGCCGGCGAGTCATCATTACTTTTGTTGTTGCTTTTAATTGTTTACTTGCTCGTGGCGCCCTTTCGTTGGGCCTAACAGAAACCTCTTGCGGTTGGGACTTATCCAAAATCAAGAAAATAATTTAATTTATTTAAAGATGGAATTGGTACAAGCAACAGTACCTTAACAATCCATTCCAGAAAATATGTTAAAACCAAACCACAATAAAAAAAGTATATAATAAAGTATTAAAAAGTATTCCACATAAAGTGAATCAATGAATTTGCAATATTTTTGTAATATTTTTTGAAAATGTTTTACAAATTAACATTATATTGTTTCATTTTGGAAAAAATCAAAAAATGTGGCCTGCAATTTTTATAAATAAACTAGAATAGAATAAAGGGATATTTACTAAGTAATGATTTATTTGTATTTTTATTTATATAAGGAATTGCAATTGCTGCAAGAGTGCATAAATATGATAATATTGATTTAACTATTTTAAGGCAAGAAAATCTTGCGCAAATATTTAAATTCTCTACTATGATTCTTTAACAATGAGTTGTATAAATATTTGTTCTATTATTTGTTTAATTTTTTTTTTATATTTCAGTATATGATTCTCAGATGTACTGTGTTTATTTTGTTCATCAATTTACTAAGTTACTACAATTTATTATTTCAAGTTGTTAAAATTAATTTGTTGTTGCGTATTTAGTCACGAATAAAACATTTCTGAAGGAACATCTAAAATACAAGTTGACATGTTAGAGTATTTATGCGTCGGCTTGCTCAATAATTATATTATTTTGTACAAATTGTTTTGATCATTTTTTTGTGGTTGTTGCTTCGTATTATTGCAATACAGAACACGCAAATTTGTGTAAGACTCCGCTGTTGTTGTACTTGTTGTAATTTGCACGAATTTACGTGAGAGGCACACGCTTTTTTTCCGGTATAGAACACGTTAATTTGCTGGCTCATTAATGATATGCATGACGAAGCGATGGAACAAGCGATGGAGGAGGCTTCTCGGTTTCTGGTCCTCCAGCTGCCAGAATTCCGATATGAGTATGTTATAAAACATTAACTGCAAAGAGAATGACTTTTACTTTTACTTTTATTTTTGGAACGAGCGGCGACTTTTTAACACATTTCGTTTATGACAGGCCCAAAACTCAAATCGAAATCGAATTTGAGACAGAGACTGAGACTAACAGACAATGCACTTGCGTTGTTGTAAGAGAAGCAAAAGCCAAATATTTGCGGCTTTATTCACATGCAACAATTGTCGACGGGTCACGAAAATGTTGTTTGCTTTCTACGCAGTCATCGCATAGTCGAACTACACTCAGCCACATATGTGTATTTACTTACTATATGTGTTTGCATTTGTTTATTGTATGACAGCATTCGAGCCGTGTTCGCAGATGCGTAATAAATAGGTCGACTTTTGTTTACTCGCCTACATGGAAGTGTTTTCCCAGAGATATTGTTTCCAGCCAGCGATTTATCGGCTTCTTCTTAACTCTCAACAAAACTTGTGCGATTTTTGTAAATTATTTTGTAGGGTTCTTTATATACTATTTGGTTTGTAAATAATTGCTTCAAGTAGCAGAAAGAAATAAATCGCCAGAATTGGAATAGATTATTTTCTGATTTAAATTAAGTGTAAAAAAGCGATTAGCTGTAACTGTTGCTGACTCATTGATTTATACAAATTTGTCGAATTGAGAACACAGTAATTTTGCTTAATATATTGAATCTTGAGTTTAGAGTATTTGGTCTTGATAAAATTATATTCATAAACCTAGGAAAAAAAACATTATTATTATAATTATTGTTCAAAACTCGTAGCTTCAAAGCATTTATAATTCACTCAAAAGAAGATTTTAGGCACTACCGTTTAGGGTGTAGTTTGATTTCATGAAACCAGTCAGATAAATAAATAAACAATTCCAAAATATATTTACAAAGCTTTGCTTCATTTGGTTACTTTAAATGAAAGACTTCAAATCATTATACTATATATCAATAAGTAATGTCTTCAATAAATTACACAACAATGCGAAAGTAACAGGACACAGTTATATTGATTCAAAATAATGATGTCGTTATAAATAAGCTGTTAGGAAAAGCAAATTCGCACCAAGGCGCCATCTGGCGTTTAGTTTGTTAGTGTCAATACGGCAGCGCTGCTTAGCGTTGCCACTTTGCCATTTGCTGCAACTGCGCAATAGAAACGCAGTGACGATTTGAATTCGTTATCAAAAACCAAAGGAAGGCAACACTCCACTTGACAAGTTTATGCCCTCCAACGGGCATCGATGCCCAGAACTAGCCAAGGGTGTGTGTGAGCGTGAGAGTGAGTGAGCGAGTGTGCGAGTGTGCGAGTGTGTGTGTGTGTGTTTTGGGCTTTTACTACGCTCGTGTGTTTATTGTTGTTTTCTTCTATTCTGCGGTTTTCCAAGCGATGGCAATAGCTTTTCGCAGCATCGTCGCACTCAGTCAGCCATTGTTTGAGTGTGTGCGTGTGTGTGTGTGTTAGTAACATTGTTCGGTTCACGGTCCGCCGTTAAGTTGGCTTTTGGAGGCTTCAATCTGCTGGCTCTGGTGGTGGAATTTCAGTTGCAGCACAAGCGCCAACAGCGGCAGCCAAAGCAGTTGGCGAATATTTATTTTAGTTTTTTTTTGCTCTCGATCCAATCGTAAAATTATCAACAAATTGTTTTCAATTATAAACAAAAGCTGGCAAGCGGGAATGCGGTTAAAGTGGTAGTTAAATGCTTTGGCCATCGCCAGCCCAAGCAGCAAAACAATAAAGCGCGATAAAAGAGGCACAACAAAGAGCAAGAAGAAAAAACAGAAGAAAAACATAAACATGAAAATGAGAAGCAACAAATACGAGTGTGAAATATAACCAAATTTATGTACACAGCTATGTGTGTGTGTATATCAATAAATAAGCCAAGCAGTCGCATTAAATAAATAGTAGCAACAATAACAAAAACAAGAAGCAGAAGAACAAGAAGAGGAAGAACAGGAAAGCATCAGGAGCATCGACAACAGCAACAACGAGCACCACAGCAGCAGCAACAGCGAGCAGCAAAAAAGTTTATTGCATCTATTCAGGCGCATAAAGAAAATGAGCGCAAAGGTAGGCAAAGAGCGCCGCAAGCACTCTCTCTCTCTCTTTCTCTCTTACATTCGCCTCTCTCACTCTCTTTTGTGCGTGTGCCTGCGTTAGTGCGTGTGTGTGTGTGCGTGAGTGTGTTGACTGCGATATCAACAATGCTGCAGGCCATCGACTGCGGCTCTCGCCCTCCCCTCCCCTCCCCCTCTCCCTCTCGCACTTCGCGCAAATGAGTTTGACAGCAAATGAAATATTTTTAATTGGCATCGCAATTCAATCAGCTCATATTGCGCCACGAAACGAACGCCAGCCTCCGTGCCACGCCTCCTCGTCTTAAAGTGCCTCCGCTGTACACATGTAAAGTGGACTGCACTGTAAACGGAGCTTGCAGCCATTTGAATCCAAGACATATGTCTAACATATGTCACTTAAGCCAACCACAGTCAGGCGAGCCGAAGAGCGAGTGTGCGAGCGAGCAAGCGACATACATACATACATATGTATGCTGAGAGAATGTTTTGGGGTGTTTGCCTGTGTGTGAGTGTGAGTGAGTGTTTATGTGTGAGCAGATTCGATTACAATTATGCGATGGCAACCAAAGTTGAACTTGTCTCAAATGCAATTTGGCGCATGAACAGCTGCTGTTGCTGTGCTGCAAATTGCATTCTTAAGTTCTATTCCCTGACTACAAGAATCCTCCCACCTCCCCCTTGCTCCTTGCCAACCGCATTCACATCCCCTTCGCAGCTCCACAGTTTGTGTATACTCACATCTATTGATAAATATGCGCAGTTTGTCACAAACCTATACGGACTTCTAGTTTGCTTGTGTCTGAAATCCTCGTACGCAAAGTATCAAATTATTGAAACACAATATATTACAGACTTTGAGATCGAGCATTTTTATGTTTAATGCGCAAATTTGTGTAAAATGCGTTTCGATTTTAAAATTTATTACTGTGCATTTAGAAACATTATTTATTATTTAAATTACTTTTAATTGTTATATTTTAAAAGTTTTTTAGGGTTTTTTGTATTTAGTATTTTGTATAGAGAATATTTCGTTAATACTCTCAAAATAAATTTGTGTATAATACTTTTCGATTTCCAAATTTATTACATTGCTTATCCAAACAATTATTTTTTAATTAAAGTGCTTTTAATTACAACATTGTTAAAATGGGAATAATTTTTATGTATTTTTATGTTCAATATTTATCAGTGTTTAGCCAATATTTTATGTACTCCCATTAATAAATTTTATAATATTCAATTACTGTGCAAATTTGTATATAATACATTTTGATTTTCATATTTTTCATCAACCATTTTATGTATAATTTAAAAAATTATATTAAAAGTTTAAGTTTTTATGTTAAGATCTTTTAATTACACAATTGTTAAAAGTTGATATCTTTTTATGGTTTTTTATATTTACTATTTATCAGTGCATATAGAATACTTTTGTGTACTTAAATATTGTATGTATGTTCATTTTGTTTTTAATTGGTATTCATACAAAGATAGATTACATATAATTTTAAGTTGTTTTTTTTATTTTCATTATTTATGTGCTCTTATGTGCTCATCTTTGTGCTTGAACAATTAATTGTTTTTATGATTTTCTCATTTAGGTTAAGTGCTTTTCTTTTGTTTATTGGATGTATTCTTAAGGGGAATTTTATTTGTATATTTAGTTTTATACTTTTTGTTATTACTCGGATTCTCTTCGATTAATTTGTGTCAATTAATTTATTTACAACATTTATATAATACACACGAAAATAATGTATAATTACTATAAGTACTTTCAATAGCAGCATTTATAGAAAAGTAAAATATTATTATGTTTTTTTGTTGTTTATTTTCAATAATTATCATCGTGTTCGTATGTACTTTTATTTATCTATCAATCTTTGGTTTTTTGGATTTACTCATTTTGGTTAAGTATTTATTGTTTGCTTATTTTGGGTCCTCTTGAAGGGGATTTTATTTGAAGATTTTTTTTGCAAACTGTTCAAATTCATCTTGAACAATATGTGATTTTTGTATGTAAACATTGCAATAAAGTCATAGGTAAGATATTGGCATTTTAAAAAAAAAAGAGAGAATAGGTAAAGAGTTAGCAAAAATTAAGTATACGCCTTCGGTTTGTTGCAGCTCCGTTCAGTTGTGACACACGTCGTATGCGTTATATTCTTAACGATCACTTCTTGATGCGCTTCCAGCTGCAGATAACATTCACATGCACATAATTTAAAAAATTATTCATTTCCGCTGCCATTGATGCTGCACGTCAGCCGATTGAACTTGTAACTTGTGTTTGCCCATCGGGAAATATGTGTGGGTATAAAGAATGTCCGATGACCGGCTAAATGCGATTTAATATCTGTTTACATTGGATAGTGGCAAGTTATTTTTGCGTGTTTACACGAGTTCAACATTTCGGCTGCATGTCGGCGCTGAATTTGCCCCAAAATTGCCCTTGCACCCCGTGACTCTACAAAAAGCCAAAAACAACACACACACACAATAACAAAAAAAGGAAAGGCGAAAAGCAAAACGCAAAAACGAAAAAATTGAACTGCGCAACAGTTTTCATCTTTAACGGGCATGGCAAGCATATTGTAAGTTAATACAAAATAAATACAGTGGTCACTGCCTATCTACCACCAACCACGCAAATATATGAAATATACACTGCAATAAAATTCATTGCATATTGAATTGCGATTTACAACTGTTGACATTGCCCTTAAAGAACTTTTTGGCAAGGCAATTTGGGTTTTTTTTTAAAATAGAAATTGAACTGCTGAACAATTAACAATAAAAATGATCTAATATCTTTGGGCAATCAATCAGCAAAATAGCAGGTCAACTTGTCAATCAGCAAATTAATCACTTGGTTTAAATGTCATCAATGAATCACTCAATTACTCAAAGATTTAAACTCGAGTTTGGAAAGTTATTTTTGTTTCTTTTAGAGCTTACTTTACTTTAATGCGTTACAATTGAAGTAAAATGTGTTCAATGAATATTAATTGTGTGCCTTAAATGTTGGTCTGATTGTGCTTACATCATTATTTGTTGTCCTGTTGCTTTCACTTATTGGCCATACCAACAGAATGTCTGTGTGCATTAAAGACGAACATTAACACTCACATTACACATTCAGATGATTTATGTTAAATTGGCAGCGTCAATTAATATAATGGTAAATTGATCAAATATTATGATGATCTCTCGCTATTCTTTTGCGTTCATTATTGAAATTCAAGGAGGCGCAAGCAATTATTCCAATAAATAAACATGTACATATGTATATATAAGTTCATTCGCACCCTCACAGTTACAGAATTGAGTCAATTAATTTGCTTGTGGTGCACAACTATTAGAATGCGGAGCCTAGTGTACAAATAAATTACAAATACATGCAAATATGTAATGGCATATATATAAAATGCTATAGTTTCGGATTTGCTTCGTTTGCGGCTATCGTATTCAGAGGCATCGGCATCGGCATCGACATCAGCGTCGGAGTCATCGCCATCGCCATCGCCATCAGCATCGGTATCGAAGCAACGTGGTATCGTGGCGCCGTTCAGTGCACATTCAACGGTCATGGGATGAACATCGGATGTATTGTGTACGCGCGTTATCTTCCAGTCCAGTTCAGTCTGAGATCCAAGCCAATTAGCCGAAACGCGCGCCAAACATTTGCCCAAAACAACAGCCCGCAAAATACACGACAATAACACCAATAAATAAACAATATAAACTGAATAAATATATATTTACGTTTTGTCGTAGATCAAGTTCGTTTCTCATTGTTGACTGAAAATGTGGCTCACCGATTGTCGCACGGTAGGTGTAACAGTGTGTGTGTGGGTGTCCGTGTTGTGTGTGTGTGTTGTGTGGATAAGTCTGGGTGTGTCTGGATATTTGGCTTATCAAACAGAGCATATTTCGCATACTGAATTTCAATGGCCAATCAGCGATAAAATCGTTGGCAATATCAGTGTTTATAACTCGCACTCCTTTTGTTTTTTATTTTTTATCAATTTACATGTCCCTCGTATCAGCCATAAAAAAAGAACATATAGTGCGAATCTAATCAGCAATAACAAAGCCATGTCAAAAAATGCAATGTAAACAAAATATGTTAAGAGTTATTTGCAATTACATATATAATATATACATATATTTTTCTGTGCTGGTAAAGTTCTGAAAATAGTTTTGCAATCTCTCCGCATTATTTTATTTACTTTATTGAATCCCTTGTTTGTATATTTTCTTGTGTGCTTCGAATGAGTGCACAATGTATAAATATTTTCTATATTGTATGCAAACACACTTCTTTAACGAGAGTACTTAAGAATTTGTTTATGTAAACAACGCGACCGCAATATTGGTTGTTTTACTCTTGCAAATATGCGTATTGTTCGAATATATGCATTTGATCTGCAGATCAGCAGTTGTTCTTGAAATGCAAAGTGCTGTAAGTTGTCCAACAATGGGTTAACATTACGTATATATATATTTGACCTGAACAAATGCCAAATCTCGGCATCGCTGACCGGCATATAGAGACTGGGGGACTGGACACGAAGGCGAAGGCGACGTGACGGGGGGCTAGCAAACAAAATGTGAGAAAAAGCACAAGCTGTTGAGACGCCAGCCCTGAGGCCCTGAGGAGCAAGAGCGGGGAAGCGGGACAGGGACAGGGACAGGGAGAGGGACAGAGAGAGCGAGAGCGAATGGAGGGCCCCAAAAAGCTTTAGCCGACAAAAGCCCAAATAATACAAATTGTTATTCTCCCGCATATTCCGACACATGCGAATGTGTGCGTATGTTTGTTCTGTGTGTGGGGGATATCTTGAGTATTGCACTCTTTTATCAGATCTACAATAAACAAATAAGCAAGCACTTACAGAGCTCGCCACGTGAATAGGATCACAATATATACAATTATTTTTTACGGAACGTTTTTACCAAAAAACTTCGTCGATTGCAACGGAGATTTAGAAAATTACAATTTCAAGTGTTCTTTACAACGATATAAAAAATAACCTTTAAACATTCTTATTAATTAAGTATCAAAAAATGTGAATTCTTAAATATATATAAATATAGATAATCCCATTAATTAAATATCAAATAATTAATATTATTTTTTTCAATTTGGTCAATATTTTTTGCGTTAGTTAGAACTAAAGTTATAAAATTTAGATTTTGCATTCAATTTAATATCATGATCTTTTTTTGTACAATTTTCTGAATGTCACTCTTGAGGTTTACCTATTGAAAGGGAAATGAACGTCAGCGTCTGTTTGTTATGGAAATTTGTTGGTGTTTTGCTTACTTGCAATTTACTTATGTATAAGGCTCAACAATAGCCGAGCAGGCAAAACTGAGACGCTGATAAACATCATCGACTTAATTAAGGTTGCCCCCGAACTACATACAGACATACATAACATATGTATATGTAGAGTGGCAGATGTTAATCTGGATCATTGCGCATCTGCACTAACATAATGCGGATTGTAACTACTAACCGACTGACATTGAATCTGAATCTCTTTCCCCACAGATGACACGCTACAAGCAAACCGAATTCACGGAAGATGATTCAAGTTCAATTGGCGGCATTCAGCTGAACGAGGCGACGGGACACCCAGGCATGCAGATACGCTATCACACGGCACGGGTGAGTACAGTTTCAGTTACAGTTACAGTTACAGTTACAGATACAACTACAGAAGCGCACAGTAATCAGATGCAGATGGAGATAAAGATACAGAAGCGGTCAGAGTTGTAGATACACGCGCAGATGCCGTGCCTTGAGCGAATGGTGGCAATTATCAGTTGTAATTTAAATGAAGCTTATATACTTGTATTTATTTGGCATTGTTTTCAGTTACTAATTTATAATTACTAAATTTTATTGTATTTAAGAGTTTGTTCAGAGTGGAGATAAAGACACAACATCCAGAAGCGAACAGAGTTTTAGATACACGCGCAGCTGTAATGCTTTAAATGTATGTTGGCATTAATCAGATGTAATTTAAATTTATATCGTAGAACTTTTATTAATTTATTTAAAAATGCTTCTTTTTAATAGTCTATTCAAAGAAAAGATAAAGATACAAGATTCAGAAGCAAACAATGTTGCAGATACACTCGCAGATGCTGTGCCTTGAGTGAATGGAATTTAATTAAATAAAGAGTTTTATTAAGCTACGAAGTTCTTAATTTTAGTCATTTAATGAGACTTTCTAAATATCATTGATAAATATATTCGTACATATTATTACACTAGTATTGATACTATATTTAGTTTTAATTTTAACAAATTCATTGCTCTTGTTTTCAGTTTTTTAATCAGACTTTCTTATTTGTATATTTTTAAAATATATATTTTATTAAATACTACTAATATATTATCATATCACTTTTTGTGATTCTTTACAATTAGGGAACAAAAAAAGGTTGTTTAATAGGGTCTATCGGATCCAATTTATCATTTCTTTTAAGTGAAATGGGACCAGATTAATGTGTCTTTTGTTGGTTGCAACGAATAGTTGAAGAATTTGTTAATCACGCTGCATATTTAAGTGTATATCTGTCATTATTTAAAATAATCTAGCTTAGCTTTGTACAGTAGTTTATTGTCTTACTAAATATTTGCATAATTACAATTGACAGGCCACATGGAACTGGCGATCACGGAACAAAACCGAAAAACTCTTGCTGATGGTCACATTTGTGATGGCCATTGTGATTTTAACACAGTTCTGTGTGCTGTTCTCCAATAGTTCCAGCGACAACACCAAGCATGTCCTGCATGTCCAGCCCCACAAGAAGGGTAAGTTCGCAATCATTTTAATTGTCGACTTTCAGTTATTTGATTGCCATTCCAGACTGTCTAGCGGCCAATGAATTGCCCTGTCTCAACGAGCACTGCATTTTCGCGTCGAGCGAGATCCTCAGGTCTATTGATATCAGTGTGGATCCCTGCGACGATTTCTACGGATATGCATGGTAAGGATGCTTTATCAAATTGTTAATTCTAAAGGACAAAATAAATGTAATTAAACAAAAACAGAATTTGAATTCAAATGTCAATTTTGTAACAATTTTACAATATACAATTAGTTTTGACACTAAGAAATATTAAAATTCGAGTATCAAATACAAATTTAAAAAAAAGTGGAGCTAAAAAAAGGAATTTTTGAAATTATTTTTTGGTCGAATATTTTGTATCTAAATAAATTATTTATTTCAATTTATCAATTATCAATCAATCAATCAAATTAAAAAATGAGTATAAGTTGAAAATTTAAGACGCATTTATTACTTTAAAATATAAAAAAAAAGTTATGGTATAACTCCAAAAAATAAAATTGAATTTTTAAAATTTTTTACAATTTTTAATTAATTTTTTTTTTTAATTTTTTTCAACATAATCACCAAACAATGCTTATTTTGAAATGTGATTAATAAAATAGATAATTTTCAGACAGTCTTAATCTTCTGCTTGTTAAAAACATTTGCTCAGAAGCAAAAGATTATTAAGAAACAACAATTAAGGTTTAAATGCATTATAATTGTTAATATAGTATTTAAAATATAAAACAATTACAATAATATTGTTGATTTTTGTTTGCAGCAATCAGTGGATAAAGAACAATCCCATACCCGAGGGCAAGTCCACGTGGGGCACCTTCGGCAAGCTGGAGCAGATGAACCAGCTGATCATACGCAATGTGCTGGACAAGCCCGCCAAGAGTTTCAAGTCGAACGCGGAGCGCAAGGCGAAGGTTTACTACGAGTCCTGCCTGGACGTGGACGAGCACATGGAGAAGCTGGGCGCCAAGCCAATGAACGATCTGCTGCTCAAAATCGGCGGCTGGAATGTGACCCAGAGTGGCTACAATGTGACCAAATGGAAGCTCGGCAGTGCCCTCAAAATATTGCACAACAAGTGAGAGCGCTGATCTCAAAGTGCTTGATCAATTTATTAACGTTCGTCTGCCATTTCAGATACAATTTCAACTGCCTGTTTGGCTGGGCCATTGGCGAGGATGACAAGAATTCGACACGCCACGTAATTCAGATCGATCAGGGCGGCTTAACACTGCCCACAGCCGATTACTACAACAACAAGACGGACATTCATCGCAAGGTGCTCAGCGAGTATATCGAGTACATGACCAAGATCTGTGTGCTGTTGGGAGCCAATGAGACCGACGCTCGTGCCCAGATGGAGGGCGTCATCAATTTTGAGAAGAAGATCGCCAACATCACCATCCCGATGGAGGATCGACGCAACGAGGAGGCCATGTACCACCCCATGAAGCTGAAGGATCTCACCAAGCTGGCGCCGTTCCTCAACTGGACCGATCACTTCGACAACGCCATGCAGCTGGTGAACAGGCGCGTCACCGACGACGAGGTCGTCGTCGTCTATGCGCCCGACTTCCTCAAGAATCTCTCCAACATCATAATGGCCATGCAGCAAACGGAGGCGGGCAAAATGTAAGTGCAAACTGCTTATCATCCCTCTTTACACACTAGATTATTTGATTTCACGATGAGCCTGATAAGATACACAATTTTTGGTCCCTCTGCTTGGATGCTCTTTTGTCATTCACTTTCCAAACAAAGTTACTCATCAGTATTCCACAATAAAGAGAAATAAATTGCATTGCGAATTCTGCTAATTTTGATGTAGATTTCTACAGATGCTAATCTTATTGACTTTGATTCAAATTTATAATAATACAATTATATTTGACTGCTCTGTGTGATTGTACTTTTTTTTACTTAAATTTAAAATTTTAGAAAAGAAAATTTGGACTTTTCGATTAATGCAATTCAAATGTCGTTGAACATTAAAGTATTCAGAATAATCATCATCTCATTTCTATTTTGTAACTTGAATTGGCAATTATAACTATAGTAACTTATATTTATTGTGATGCTTTAAAGTTTTCATATATTGCGCCAAATGTCAATAGTCTTCATTCGTCTTTTTCCATTAAGTATTCAAGTTTAAAACAATTATAATCGGCTCAGTTCTATATCTATTTTTTCATATTATGTTTCACAAATATCGACTAACGTGAACCCATAATTATATGATTACTATAGTAATTAAGTTGTCTCTATTTCTATGTTTTCATATTTTGTTGTGATAAAACTCGGCAAATTCAAATAGTCTCCATCAAGTATTAAAACTATAATAATCGGCTCAGAGTCTTCATATTCTGTTTTCACAAATCTCGACTAACGAGAACTACACTATTTAACTCTTCGCTATGTTTTACAAAAATCAACTGACCTGAATTCGCAATTAGAACTGTAGTAATGAACTCATATTTATTGTGATGTTTTAGAGTTTTCATATTTTGTATTGCTAAAAATCGGCAAATGTGAATAGTCTCCACCAAGTATTAAAACTATAATAATTGACTCAGAGTCTTCATATTCTGTTTTCACAAATCTCGACTAACGAGAACTACACTATTTAACTCTTCGCTATGTTTTACAAAAATCAACTGACCTGAATTCGCAATTAGAACTGTAGTAATGAACTCATATTTATTGTGATGTTTTAGAGTTTTCATATTTTGTATTGCTAAAAATCGGCAAATGTGAATAGTCTCCATCAAGTATTAAAACTATAATAATCGACTCAGAGTCTTCATATTCTGTTTTCACAAATCTCTCTGAATTGGCAATTATAACTAGTGTTATTAACTCATATTTATTGTGATGTTTTAGAGTTTTCATATTTTGCTCGACTAACGAGAACTATACTATTTAACTTTTTGCTATGTTTTACAAAAATCAACTGACCTGAATTCGCAATTATACGAATAGTGATAATCTGATCGCGACGCTTTTGATTTTGCAGCACTCTGAACAACTATCTGACCTGGCAGGCAGTGCGCACGCTGACCAGCTGCTTGTCCAAGCCCTTCCGGGATGCGTATAAGGGCGTGCGTAAGGCGCTGATGGGCTCCGATGGCGGCGAGGAGGTGTGGCGCTACTGCGTGTCCGATACGAACAATGTGGTTGGGTTTGCAGTGGGCGCCATCTTTGTGCGCCAGGCGTTCCATGGCGTCTCCAAGCCAGCGGCGGAGCAAATGATCGGCGAGATACGCGAAGCCTTTAAAATGAACTTACAGAATCTCAGCTGGGTAGACAAGCAGACGCGTGAGCGCGCCATTGAGAAGGCCAACGAGATCTCAGATATGATTGGCTTCCCCGACTACATTCTCGACGCCGACCAGCTGGACAAAAAGTACGCGGAACTGAACATCACGGCGGACGCGTATTTCGAGAACAACATTCAGGTGGCCATCTACAATCTGAAGAGCAATCTGAAGAAGCTCGATCAGCCGGTGAACAAAACCAATTGGGGCATGACGCCGCAGACGGTGAACGCCTATTATACGCCCACGAAAAATCAGATTGTCTTTCCCGCCGGCATACTGCAGACACCGTTCTTCGACATCAACAATCCGAAGAGTCTCAATTTCGGCGCCATGGGCGTGGTCATGGGGCACGAGCTGACGCACGCGTTCGACGATCAGGGTCGCGAATACGACAAGTATGGCAACATTAATCGCTGGTGGGACGCCAAGAGCATCGAGCGCTTCAACGAGAAGTCCGAGTGCATTGCTCGACAGTACAGCGGCTTCAAGCTCAACGGACGCAACCTGAACGGCAAGCAGACATTGGGTAGGTAACCAAACATATACAATATACTCGAACATATATCCGATTTTATTCCTCGATCATCGATCTTTGTGGCCAGCGAAAGCAGAAAGCTATATTTATTTACTGTTCTGAGCTCTTTTCGATTCCATTTCCCAAAAATGAAACCAAAAATGACTACAGCCAACATTCTGGAACACAAATTGAATTGCAAAATTCAGGTTTTTTGAGTTTAAATTTAAGTTTAAGCGAAACCAAATGAAAACCTTTCTTGGTGCTGATAGTAATGGGCGAATGTTGTACTTCTGTAGGTGAGAATATCGCTGACAATGGTGGCCTGAAGGCGGCTTATCACGCCTACTTGCGAACGAAGCCCGAAAAGGATGCCGATATCCTTAAGCTGCCGGGCTTGAATTTAACGCATCAGCAGCTCTTCTTTGTGTCCTTTGCACAGGTGAGTAAGCGTAATTGATTCTAATTATGCAACATGTAATTGAATTTGATACTATGCATTTGCAGGTCTGGTGCTCCAGCACAACGGATGAGACAAATCTGCTGCAGATGGAAAAGGATCCGCATTCGCCGTCGCAGTTCCGCGTCATTGGCACCTTGTCCAACATGAAGGAGTTCGCCGAGGTGTTCCAATGCAAGCCCGACAAGCGCATGAATCCGACCAAGAAGTGCGAAGTCTGGTAAACAGAATACAGATCTCAAGACGTCTCGTCTCGCAGCAAACATCAACACGAACTACAATTGTTTTGTATGCTTATAGAGCTATTAGTTTGTCATTGTTTGTTTCCCATAAACTTGCAGAGTGCAGATAAAGTGGTTTTTTTTTTTTTTTGTGAGATCATCTCTGAATACTTAAACATTTATAGAAAGTAGCAGAAATAATTTTTGAACTCCACATTCGAATTAATGGTTTATATAGTAAGTAGTATTTTTATATTACACAGCACAAAACAAAGTCTTAAAAACAAATGTAAAACTGTAAAATTAAGAGTATAGATTTTGCCCAAATGGATTCTGCAAGTTTGTGTATTGTACAATTTTCGTAATATCGAAAAGAATTTAATTTATGTATTTAGTAATTTGAGAACGTCAGTCATTGTGCCTATGAAAAAGAATATCTGACGATAAACCGATTGCATAGTTTTTTTTGGGCACGGGCATTCACCGACTATAAGCCGATAGCCTGGGCCATAATTTACCAAAGCCGAGACTTAAACAACAGCAAAACACCAAAGCAACTAGCGCAACAACAGCAACAATTAAACATTAACGAAAACACAACAACTTCGAAACAACTTAAAAAACCTAGAGCAAAAAACATTAATATGTCGAAAGGGCAGAATTGCGAATCTGCAAATAAATGTGTGTGTAATCGCTGTGTATTTAGTAGATATAAACAATTTGTAATTGTAAGCTAGATAACTGTGTAACTAGCTATTTGTATAACTATTTATGTATGTATATTGAATGTATAAACAACTTACAAAAAAAAATAACAGAAACAAAAACCAAACTTGAAGTCTTCGCGACAAATAGAATAGCATAATATTTCCCAAATCGAAAATCGCAGATATACAAATATAAGCGAAGCACTTCTTCTTATCCTTAGCTTGAGTGTGTGTGCGTGTGTGAATGGAAAAGAATGAGATGGACAGACCGACAGAGAGAGAGAGAGAGAGAGCTGCAGATAAAAATTCTGCCTTTTCGTTGCCAAACTCCAAAGTGCGAATAATATACGAAGAATCATTTTGTATTTTTTATATGCTAAACACCTTTTGGGGTATGACGAATACCCTCAATCGAAATCAAAGTCATTTCAATTATAGGTACGTATTTCAATTGAAATTCTTCTGGTTTCTTTATCCTTGTTCGTGCGTGTGTATGTGTGTGTGTGTGTGTGTGTGTGTGTGTGTGTATGATTATTGTATATCAATTTTGACCATAGGAGAAGAGAGAACACCAATCAGAATGCAAGACAGCTGTCCCCATTAAAATATGATAGAGAACGACGCGAACATTATCTCTATAGCACTAAGCATTTGGCACATATCAAGTTCAATATGAATACGTACAACAAATGATATGTGTGTAGAATACTATATATATATATAACCAGCAACAAAACCAATAACAATTAACAAAACTAGTCGAATTCACATATTGCTCGCGACTTACACTTCAAGTGGAGCATAGCATACTTTTCTGGGCACTCAAGTTGCGGCGGTGAATCACTTATTTACATACATACTATATAGTACATATATCTATGCAATTACAACACAAATTACGATCAATTGTACCAAGTTTCATATCTATTTCAAAGATTATAGCAAAAGCAAGCAAAAAAGTGTTGCCAAGATCCGCGGCCAACAAAACCGGTTCCTTCAGTATTCAAAACCACGCGAAACGGACAAAGAAAACTATCTCTGACAAATGCACAAATATAAAGGTATCGATAGCGTATTTTCCATTAATTAATAACTAAATAACTAAGTTAATATCTAAACCAGTGCATTTAAGTTGTCGTTGATTGTCTCCTTTATTGTACAACACTAAGTTGAAACTAACTATGGCTAAATGGTCTTCGAGTCCAACAATACAAGTATAATAAATATTTAAATATACATACATATATATATATATATACATATACAAGTACGAATAAGTAAATAGATGAACATCATTACTATACTATACTATAATATAATATACATATACTTACGTATGTCAAGCTACACAAATTATTTTTATTGTCCACAAAAAGTGAAACAAAAAAACAAACTAAAATATTGTATACATATGAAAATGAAATAAATTCAATAACTGAGTGTACGAATCGTATATTTCCTTGGCACGCCGAAAGCGTCAGAGCTTGAAATTTATAATAATAATTTCATTGGGGGCAGCAGTCTGGAACTGGCTGGAACCAGCCACAACTAATTCGAGTACATGAATCCAAGCTTGGGGCATTCCCCGGTGACTGAGCGAAAAGTTAATTAGTTTTAATGCATACTTTTAGGCCGCGGCCTCGCCACCTTGAATCGCCAGCACCGCACCGTCGGGTATGATCGGCCACAGACTGTGTTTGCTTGCAGAATAACCACGATTCAATAATGTGATGCCAAAATTAAGACAGTTTGTGATTCATTGTGATTCGCGAATTATCAGAAGTTTAATATATAATTTACAATAAAGAATAAATTGAATTCAATTTCAATTGTCAACATTTTAAATTATTTTTGTATTATTTGAATAATTTGAATATTATTGAAAAATATAGTTTGAATATTTGTAATATTATTCAATTCAATAAATTATGACAGTATTTTAATATAATTTGAATAATAAAAATATTGTTTTTAATAATTTTAATTTTATTCAAGTCAATAAAATATGAACAACCTTAAAGAATTTTAATATAATTTAAATAATAGAATTATAGTTTGAAAACTTTTAATATTATTTCATTCAATAAGTTATGAAAAATCTTAAAGAATTTTAATATAATTTAAATATCATAAATATAGTTTGAATAATTTTATTATTATTTATATTAAATTCAATAAATTGCTAACTAATTTACTACCTAAATCTTGCTTTTTTAATATGAACGTGTGCAAAATTGTGAATATATATATTTTACAAATTTCCTTCAACGTTTTGACTAATGAAAATGGAGTTAAATTTTACAAATTATTTTTTATTAACAAAATGTTTCACAGAATTTTAAATAATTAAATTTTAATGCTAACATAATATCAATTCAATCACTAATTAAACTTATGTTTGTAATTTGTGAATATATTACAATTTGACTGATAAAATTATAGTATTGAGCTTCAATATTTTTTTTGGTTTTGATCAAAATAGATTTGATTTAGTTCTCTCTCGACTTTATTATTATACTTAATGGGTATGCACGGCACAGTGTTTATTGTATGCATGTTCCACTGTCGTTGCTATAATAATTAGTTGAGCGCTGTTCAGGATATCCACCTCGCCACCGCTACCACCACCGCCACCACCACCGCCACCACCACCGCCATCGCACCACATCGCCGTCGTCTCGTCGCGTCGTCTGCAAGATATATTTGCTGTGTTGGCAGAAACAGAGAAATTGGCAGCCAAATGGTAAATTGCGGGACATTAAATTCCTTAAAGTTGTTCAGCGTTGATTTTGTGACAAAAGTTCTAATAAACTTTGTTCGTTGGCAAGCACGCACACACACGCACACAGAGACAGAGACAGAGACAGAGACAGAGACAGAGATAGGCACATGCGTATAAAATATATACGCACAAATGCCAGCAAATTGCTTACATAATAAATAATAATAATAGCGTGCGATTTTTGGCGCAATTTAAATTTATTTATGGCGCTTGTTCGGTTGCCCCGTTGTTCGCATGTTGCCAGCCAGCCAGCCAGCCAGTCAGCCAGCCTCCTCCTGTGTCCTTCGGCCATGCTTCCGGCTATCGACAGCTTAGACGTGGCATGCGTCATGCTGCCTCACACACACACAGACACATCTAGTTATGTACTTGTTTCACCTGGCAGCGACAACGACATCGACATCGACAACGACATCGACTTTCAGTTCGACTGTGACATCGATGCCGACACCATTTTTGCCGTTGCCGACACAGTCGCATTTGAGTCCTGGCGGACTTTCTATTTTTATCATTTGCGGCTGATCCTGGTCGCCAGGCAACCTGCGCATAAAGCATTTAATCTGCTTAGCCAGAAAGGCGACCCAGCTCCCTGCTCCTTTGGCAGCGTGTCCTCGACCTGTCTTATCGCATTTACTACTCGTAGTTGTTGCTCCAAGTGGTCGCCGTGGTTGGGCTTGGGGTTTGGCGGCTTTCGTGGTTATGCGGACGCTTTGCTGTCAACTCAAATGGTAATTATAAGGGAAAGGCACACTTGCTGCCAGCATTAGACTCCCTCGCTCGTTTCATGATGTCATTGTTAAGCAACCAATTGCCAATTTGCTTGCTTTCACTTCACGTCCACCTGGGAATATTCGCCGAGCATTCGCATTCGCATTTGCATTTGATTTGTATTTGATTTGCCTTTCCGGGAATTATTTCTAGGTTTGACTATTCATTTTTTAGCAATACGTTGAAATATCGCTCCCGTTTTTATCCACGTGACCATAAACAAACCACCTTCGAGTGATATCAAATATTTCTATTTATTTATTATGTTAATCAGCATTGCAAACAATTGTTTCTAAAACTATTTGAATTACATTTCGACTAGCATTACAATTTTTAAACAATTTCAATTATATTCGAATAGTTTCGCTTTATTTTCCACTAGCAAATCATTTGCTTGATTTATATTTACCAAATATTTTGGCTCTGAGTTTGTCAGAACGAAGAATTAATTATATATATATTTGATATTTGCAAACAAGTGATTGCAGCTTCGAGTTTTGATGTAAATATTTTTCTTTTTTTTTTTCTTTTTATTCAATTTTAAATACGCTAGCAATAGAAAAACACTGAATTGGTACTAGATAACCAGCTCTTAAAGTAAAATAAAACCTAATTTGTACAGTCAACATGTTAAGTTTATTTGTTTACGGTGTGCTTACGCTCATGTTGTATTTTTGTTATTTGTAATAATTATAATTATCCAAATCAATAATTGAACTAAAAACATAATTAAAAAGTAGTGAAAATGGCAGTCGTTGAATCAAACATCAATTTACGACATTAATTTGATATTTTCGATAGAAAATACTTGCTAACCATAAAACATAAATATCGCATTCAAGAGTATGCACATAAATTATTACGGATTCGAGATAGTTTATGCAAATTGCATTCTAATTGAGGGCTTCAAGTATTCACACTCTATTGCGAAATATCAGTTGAATATTTGAGGATATTTAGCAGACGCCAGAGCGCACAATGCGCAGCTAATTAATGCAAATTCAATCAGAATTATTTGTGAGCAGAGCAATTCAAGACTAAGGTGAGCAACAAACTGCAAGCCGGAGGGCTCAAGGAGATGTTCGTGGCCAAATCAGAATCAGAATGCAAAACCAAACAAAATCCAGTTGGGGCCATTCGAAAAGCGCCAAGTCAGCTGGGGTTTGTTTAACCGGGCCAGGCGGCAATCAGGCGTGCATTATATTGACACGCCCCCTCGCCTAGTCGTGTCATCAGGTTGTGGCCCCCCCCTCCCCAAAACAAAGTGCTACGTCCTGTGCGTCGTCCTTTAACCCCATGGCCCCCGTCTGCCCCCCTCGACCCAGCCACCATCACCTGGCTAAGTGAAATAATTTGCCAGCGTTGCGGCATTTCATTTAAATATGTTAATCAAGGGCCAAGTAATTAACTAAATTAAATGGTTTCAGCCTGCCGCAATGCATAAAACTTCCCCTCACCCCCCGTCCCGCTCTTTCTCTCTCACTCTCTCCAACTGCTGGCTGTCTAATTGTCTGTCCGTCTGTCCGTCTGTCTATCTGTACATCTGTCTGCCTGTCATGTCAAGCGCTAATTTTTGCATGTTGATTTAAATTAACATAAATAAACGGACGCTCTCAACCTCTGTCTCTCTGCCTCTTTCTAATGCTCTTCGTGTATGATTATATGTGCACATAAATATATATTTTCTTTCACATACATATGTGTAAATTTATATATTCTTCAGCTCGTACAGTGACCGCTGTCTAAAATTTCGCAACTATTTATTTCGTTGTACATCAAATCATGTTCGCTGGAAAATTCACTTACAGACACACAATACATTTTTATTTTATTTTATTAATTTTCTTACAAGATTATTGTTATTATTTTTTTTAATTACTTTGCTTCTATTTATTGGATATTCTCTTAACTTGAGACTAACAATAAAGTATCAAATCTTATAAGTAAACATTAACTAATAATTCATTTGATTACAAGATTATATTTCATAAAAAATCGACAAAAATAATGATCAAATTAAAAAACTATAAAATTATTTTACTTCACCTATCGTTTTTTTTTTTTTTGTTGCTAGTTAAGGCCATAAACGAGATATAAACGTTAAAAATAAATACTTTTTGTACAATTTAATTTTTTCAGTTAAGAAAACTGAATTTATCGAGCATGTTTCTTGAATTCTTACTGTACTACAAAGCGTTTTAATTATCGGATAACCACTGTTTATGTGTACTTGTGTGTGTGTGTGTGCGTGCTGGACATATGCATATTTAAGCCGCATTTAGAAACACATTTGGAGCTTGCCTCGAACTTATCTGCATAATTTGAATTGTCAACAAGTTATTATAAAGTGCCCCTCAACATTTTTGAGCCACTTGTCCGTGCGGACTCTCAAATTGCTGTTGACACGCTCATTAGCCCACTGTCACGCCCACACCACAGGCTTCCAGCACATTCGCACAAACGCACAAAGCTCGATGCTTAGAGCTGTCAAAAGATGGGATTCGCATCTCTTATTAGCAAACGTTTTTAATTAACATTTAAATGTCGCAAACAATCAAATGTATTTGCTGTCCATTTGTTTAGTGCACAAAGCCACAAATGCTATATTTATTAACATATATCGATTTTCATTTCAGATTTTCAAGTGTCACACTGACGTTGGTTGTTGCCTTAAGTAGCAGCTGAAAGGATCGATGAAAACGAAAAATGGTTGGCAGATTGTATTTTATGTGGCATGTAATTTGAAAATATAAGTTTTCTAGATTTATTAATTGAACAAAGTAAATTCATTAATGTCTGTCGATTAACAAGTCCATGCAAATCACTTGCAGCTATTATTTCAATTGATTTATTTTATTGAAGTGCAGTAATTGTAAAGCTGCCAATTATTCTCATTTTGATAAGTTCATTGGGCTCAAAGACAAACAATGTATTGACTGCTAAAATAGTTGTAATTAGAGGCGACTTAAAATCAACGTTAATAATCCATAATAATTTTATTACTGTTTATATCTAAATTTTATCTTGCACATTTTGTAATAAATAAAATACATATTTTACATTACACAAATGAATTTATATGTAACTATCACCTTGCAAATTTTACTTGAATGTAAGTAAAATAAATTACTTATATTATTGTGTCTTGCATATTTAGAATTATTGAAACCATTTTTTTTCATTACATTTATTTATGTAAAATTGTTAGCTTGCATTTATTAGAATTCAATTTATTTGGCCACTAGGAATTGTTATGGAAAATACATGTTTTCTCAGTACTTATTGACATGGTATTCAAACCAGGTTCATATCGTAATTTGAGTAGAACTTTTGCCCTTAATTGGCAACAAATATGCAATGGAAGCCCCAATTTTATTGCGTTTCATTAAGAAGTACGCTTAAATAGTCTATTGAATTTTGCCATGTCCAAAATACACGAATACTACTTGGAATGGCGAGTGCAGTCGAAAGTCATTTGCTGCCACCGACTATCATTTTGGGCGACTACTTATATAATTAGCAGAAAATGGTTACAAATTGTATTTCGCAGAACTTTTGTGCTCACATTTTAATTGCAAAATTGTTTGCCAATTTTCGAGGCAAAGACAGACAGTACATTGTTGTTGTTGTTGTTGCTGTTGCTGTTGGTGGTGCGGTGGTATATTGTGGTGTCGAGGCTTGCACGATGAAATGAGATTTCAACCGCAAACAGCAGCAAACAATTTCTGTTTTGGCCCGTGACGCTCCATGCGCTGGCAATAAAATAACAATCAACGCAAGCCGCGGCCGTTCCGCGGTAAAGGCGTGAGAAGCAGATGGAGATGGAGGGAGACTCAGGAGAGGAGGAGGAGTACCAAACAGACAACGAGTCAACAGCAAAATAGCCGGCCAACCGACAACAATGTACAACAACAAAAACAGACGAGACCAACCAAAAAGCAGAGAGAGAGCCAAACGCACTTTATGTTGACCCACAAAAAGCAGAGGAGCGAGCTTCCTGCCCCTGCCCCTGATCCTGGCTGCCTCCTCCCCCTCTTAGCTCTAGACATCCGTTGGGAGAAATTTTCGCCGTTCGAGCACTTTGGATTTTTATTCGAAAGTTCGCTTTGCTTTGCATTGTTTTCGCAAATTAATAAAATAATTTAAATATCTTAATTGAAGTAAATTGTCTATGGTTGCGAAGACATTTGAATATTTCAAAATATCATAATTTACCTGTTTGCAACACTTTCAGGGGTATCAACTTAAATACGCAATTGTTTTGTATATAAACATACATATGTATAATATATATCGGGCCAGAGGGAAGCACAATACAATTCACATCTTTAGAGAAATCTTAGAAAGTGGCCAAAATTAATATTTATACAATTTACAATTTATGTGTATTGAAGTGATTGACAAGCAATTCGATTAGCTCTTGCTTTTGAGCACTGCTTAGATTATAAATGCTTTGTAGGGTAACATACAAGCCGAACATTCCCCTTTCGTTCCATATTAATCGTAATGTAGGCAGATCGAAGCAATGTTCGATCAAGATGAGACGTGAAGAATACAAACTCATTTTCAGCGCCTTCGAGGCGTTGTCCGAAAGCAAGGGACGAAATGTATTCATTCGTATCCGTTTCACAGTCTCGTTTATCTCCTCCTTCAAGTACTCTCCAATGCCCTCAGCAGTCGTCGTAATGATATCGAATATATGTTCTGAACAGTTTTCTGATTCCCATTGGGTGTTTGCCAATTTCAATACCCAATAAAAGATGTGCTTTGCGCGTTTACTCGGATTTCCAAAGAGCTGGACGGGACCTTCGATAATTTCCGTAACTTCATCGTCATTAGTGTTTTCGTTATTGTCTTCACAGTTGTCTATATCGTTTTCAGTTTCATTCTCGTGTTTATTTTCCTCTTCATCCTCATATTCAGTATTGGTGTTATAAAAGGTTTCTTGGTCATCTTCTGTGACTTCTTCAGTAGCTCCTTTGTTGTCCTCTTTTTTGCATTCTTCAATTTCATCTTTCGCTTCATAGATTATTCCATAGTACATATTGAAACTCATTCCATATTCCCATCCAAAATTAAAGTCAGATTCTATCTGATCTTCTTTATTTTCCTTTTCATCCTCATATTCAGTATCGGTGTTATAAAATATTTCTATAACGTTTTGGTCATCTTCTGTGTCTTCTTCATTACTGTTTTCGTTATTGTCTTCACAGTTGTCTATATCGTTTTGAGTTTCATCCTCGTGTTTATTTTCCTCTTCATCCTCATATTCAGTATTGGTGTTATAAAAGGTTTCTTGGTCATCTTCTGTGACTTCTTCAGTAGCTCCTTTGTTGTCCTCTTTTTTGCATTCTTCAATTTCATCTTTCGCTTCATAGATTATTCCATAGTACATATTGAAACTCATTCCATATTCCCATCCAAAATTAAAGTCAGATTCCATCTGATCTTCTTTATTTTCCTTTTCATCCTCATATTCAGTATCGGTGTTATAAAAGATTTCTATAACGTTTTGGTCATCTTCTGTGTCTTCTTCATTAGTGTTTTCGTTATTGTTTTCACAGTTGTCTATATCGTTTTGAGTTTCATCCTCGTGTTTATTTTCCTCTTCATCCTCATATTCAGTATTGGTGTTATAAAAGGTTTCTTGGTCATCTTCTGTGACTTCTTCAGTAGCTCCTTTGTTGTCCTCTTTTTTGCATTCTTCAATTACATCTTTCGCTTCATAGATTATTCCATAGTACATATTGAATCTCATTCCATATTCCCATCCAAAATTAAAGTCAGATTCCATCTGATCTTCTTTATTTTCCTTTTCATCCTCATATTCAGTATCGGTGTTATAAAAGATTTCTATAACGTTTTGGTCATCTTCTGTGTCTTCTTCATTAGTGTTTTCGTTATTGTCTTCACAGTTGTCTATATCGTTTTGAGTTTCATCCTCGTGTTTATTTTCCTCTTCATCCTCATATTCAGTATTGGTGTTATAAAAGGTTTCTTGGTCATCTTCTGTGACTTCTTCAGTAGCTCCTTTGTTGTCCTCTTTTTTGCATTCTTCAATTTCATCTTTCGCTTCATAGTTTATTCCATAGTACATATTGAAACTCATTCCATATTCCCATCCAAAATTAAAGTCAGATTCCATCTGATCTTCTTTATTTTCCTTTTCCTCTGCCTCGTCAACTTCTTGGTTGTAGTCGTGTAAGTCGCAGTGGTATTGATAGTCCATGTTGGAGTTGGACTCCATTTCACTATTCACATTATATTCCATTTCATAATCTATATCATCTTCGTTTTCAGAAAATTCGTTGACTTCCTGCTCGTCTTCTCTGTCATCTTCGACGTCAACGTTTCCTTCATTTTCCGTTATCCAGCTTGGTTCATATTCTTTTTCATATTTCATAAGACATTGCAAATTATATTGAAGTTTGTCTTCTTCGTCGTGGTTATTTTCCATTTCTTCGTCATCCAGTTGAGCATATTGCATTTCAGATGTTTTTCCGTATTTCTCGCCAGGTTCTTCATCATGTTCTTTGTTATCTCCTTTGCCGTCTTCGTTGTTAAATTCCATTTCATGTTCTTCTCCTCCATCTTTGTCATATTCCAATTCATCTTCGTTTTCGATATCATTAGCATAGATTTGTTCATATCCTTCCCTGGCGACATTATAAATTCCTTCCATTTCAAAGTCGTCCCTTTCATCTTCTTGATAATATCCGACTTCAACATTTCTACCATATTCTTCATCTCTGTAATATTCCATATCTTCGACTTCGTCATACATTTCCGCAGCCATCGAAATATCTCTGAATGCTACAAAGTGGGCAGTGAGGATTAAAAAAACAAAATATGTTTCAATATTTTACTTACTGAGGTTGTTGCTGTTAACCAGCCACTTGACACTTCTGCTGAATGGCAAAATTAAATCGTACTTCCGTAAGGCCTTCAGGATCATGCGAGGAATACACTTGTCCCTGCCATGGTAGACCAAGACAATGTCCTTCGAATTGGACTCCGATTGCAGTTTCAGCAGCCAGTCAACGAACTTCTGAAGCACCACGACTTCCGATACAGTATCAAATATCTACAAGATTACAAATAAATAAAATGTGGCTCTCTTGGACAGATCTGCTGTGACTGCAGGTATTAATTAAATACATAAATCCATTACCGTGTTGGATGGCCAGGAAATTAAGCTCCTTTTATTGTTCTCAACATTTTCGAAAACGTGATGACGACGACAAGCAGCCGTATTCAGGTATCTTGATGGCATCGAGCACAGCTCAAACTGATCATTAGGTGTAAAGGCGGCCACCAGGAAGACCTGAAAGTATGCGATTGCAGTTGGAGTCTGGCATCGAAATCAACATACCTCATCCTTGTGACAGTATCCCGTGAAAGCAATGTCAAAGGCCACCACAATGTAGTTGTCGGACCTCAGCTCCTTTGCCTCCATTATGATGGCATCAAGATCTTCGCCAAAAGTGCCAAACATATTTACTTTACTTTGGTACAATTGATTTCCTATTTTTATGTGAAGTGCAATCAATTTGCAATAAATGGCAAAGCCTACTTCGATAATTGTTGTAGCTTTGTAAAAGTTTGACATTTCAAATTCAACAATCAACAATCATATCGATGACAGAGTTGTATTTATTCCGATTAAATAATCGAAAATACCTAATACAGTGCTTAACAATAATATTCCTATTGCAAAAGTAACTTCAATACCAGAGTTGACGCTGCTCGACTAGCAAATACCCAGCAATAAATTCAATTCATTTATTATAATGAATTGTATCCTAAATAAAAACTCTTTAATGTTTTTTTTTTTAATTTTATTTATTTATCGAAAAGTACTTAATCAATATGCAATATTGTCGATTATTATTTGACAATACATAATACAGTATTTAACAATAATATTCCTATTGGAAAATATAGCTTCATTAGCATTCATTCAGCAATAAATTTAATTCATTTATTATAATGAATTGCATTCTAAATAAAAACACTTAAATGCGTATTTTTTTTAATTTTATTTATTTATCGAAAAGTACTTAATCAATATGCAATATTGTCGATTATAATTTGCCTATACATAATACAGTATATAACAATAATATTCCTATTGGAAAATATAGCTTCATTAGCATTCGTTCAGCAATAAATTTAATTCATTTATTATAATGAATTGCATTCTAAATAGAAACACTTAAATGCGTATTTTTTTAATTTTATTTATTTATCGAAAAGTACTTAATCAATATGCAATATTGTCGATTATAATTTGCCTATACATAATACAGTATTTAACAATAATATTCCTTTTGGAAAAGTAACTTAATTAGCAGAGTTGACGCTGCTCGACTAACAGATACCCAGCAATAAATTTAGATGCATACATTATTAATTTATTACAATAAATTGCATGCTAAATAAAAACTCTTTAATATGTATTCTATTTATTTATTAAAATTTATTAATAATCCATAGGGTTCAAAAAGTATATATATAGTATGTATATTTGAAGCTGTTGTTTTATCTCTACAACGCAGATTGCTGCTAAGTGATTACACTCATGTACTCATCGGGTGCAGAGTGTAATTATATTGACGCATTGCATATATACGTTTATGAGGCAATTGATGGGCGGGGCAATGTGTGTGTGTGTGTGTGTGTCTGCTACTTTATTGCATTTAAATATGTTATATATTTTATACTTCGGCTGCTCCCTTTGGCACTTCTGGCGCTTTTTTTGTGGATGAGCCTCTGCATAATGAAGAAATTTTCCACCGTTTTTATGTCAACCAGCAAATTTACTCTTGGTTTTTTTTCTTCAGCTTTTTGTTTTTTTTTGTTTTTGGTTTTTACGACTGTCGAATGGTTTGTTTATAATAATTTCACGTTTGAGCCGCTGTCACTGAGGCCCGCCAATTACTTACTTATGTAAAGTAACTCATTTTCGGCTCGGCACTTGATGATGGCCTCGACGACGACGACGACGACGACGTTAGCAGCAGTTGCTGAATTATTCACAGGGGCGCGTGAAAATATTTTACATACACATTTCATCTCTCGGTCTCGCTTAACGTGTGTGTGTGTGTGTGTGTGTGTGTGTGTGTGTGTGTGAACTTGAGTGCACGATGCCTCAACTTACACCAAAGTCATGCGATATTTATGTACAGTTTCTACATACAGTATATTTATATTATGCCTTTATAACGTTATGCCATTATACCTTATGAATACGAGCAAATGGGTTGTCTGAATCACCAACTATATTCGCGCAGCTGAGTGCAAAATCCTGTTGTTGCATTCACTTCATTCCCCGAATGCGAGTCGCTATTTTGAGTCAACTTTATCATCCAGTTTAGTGCTTGTCAAGAAGAATCACTGTTGTCAGTTTTGCATTCGTAGAACATCGCAAGTTTGCTGTTTTAATTTAATAAGATCTTTGGCCAATTACTAATATTATCAAATAGAAACGGCTCTTGTTATAATTTTCTTCGTCCTTAATAAAAATTTGACAATTAGTGACTCAACATTATTTCATCATTGAACATCGCCAAATTAATAATATTATCAACATTTAAATAAAAAGTTAAAGCGGCTTAATAATATGATTTTTGTTTTTCTTATTCTTCTTCCTAAATAAAAATTAAACAATTAATTATTTGAAATTTATTTCTTTGTAATAAGAAAGACAAAGAACAAATGAAAAATCATAACAAATCTAATTAAAAATACAATTGAATTGAATAAACTATTTGAGACACTTATTTACTAGGATTTGTTTGTATACAAAAACAAAGACATCAAACTAAAACTTGAAATAAATTTAATTTAGTATTTAGCAGTATTACAAAAATGTAGAACTTAATGTTAATGTTGTGCGCCTAACTTAAATGTAATACTTAAACTTATTTCTAAGCGATGACCAAGTAGCCAAAAGATTACAAAATTATAAACGATGTACTAATTTTTACTAGCACTCTTTAGAAAATATATTTCTCAATGTAAATTCTCTGCGTCATAATGAAATGTCATATTTAACAACTCAAACTTATTGACAAATTCGCTTAGAGAAAAACAAATGAGAAATCTTCTCTACAATTTTATTTTAGCAGAAAATATAATTTGTAAAGTAAAGTAGATACAAACTTTTTACATTAATTGTAATTTTTGGTATATGGAAAAGTTCAAAGTGAGGCAGTTTAAAGCAGATCGTGTATGTAAAGTCGAAAGGTATTAGGAATATCAATAATGCTCTTGGCTGTTTGCCATTTGATTTGGGCAACGATTGCCGCTAATTTAAAATGCAGTTGCCACAAACTGAAAACTGAAAACTGTAAAAACATTGAACAGCTTGTGGCAGCGGCAAGGCAAAAGATTAGGCCATGATCCGGGTATATATAGTAGCTGCCTTCCATAAGCAGCTTTCGCTGGCGCGGTTCCTTCTGCCTTTGTGTTCTCAGCTTTTGTGCTGCTGCTGCCTTTTTGTCTGTTCATTCAGGTTGTCGATGCTGGCGAGCGGCTGCATTATGAGTGCCATACAATTTTCTTCAGCTGCTGCTTACGCGGACTAAGGTTAGCCTCTGGTCTAAGCTGCTGTAGCATGTCAACCGGTTGGATTGCTTGGGCTTCTGGCAATGCGGCATGGTGGCCACAACGGCCGAGCCTGTTGCACTCTCACCTGCCACAGTTGTCCGTGGCCGTGGCCGAGGCCGTGTTGTCCAGTGATGGCAATTGAAATGCATTTCAAGTGAAAGCCATCGTTTAATTTAGACGTGAGTGCGGCTTAGGACTGGCATTAACTCAAATTGAATGCAATGCATTTTTGATTGAGTCGACTGTGCTTTCAACGTGTCTTTTGTTGCCCTCCCTGCCGCCCTGCCTTACTAATCAGTTACGAATGCCACACAATGGGGCAGCATCTAGCCTACATAATTGACGCAAGATTTCATCTGGCCTCAAATTGTATTTTCTCATTCAATAAAAATCAATTGTACAAATATTTCGTTCATCAAAAACTTCAAACAATTTGAAGCACTATGAAAGTCCACCTGTTTCTACCAGAAGACGGACAGACGGACAGACAGGCATCCTAAGACAGTTGCCTCCTTCGCTCCGCCTCCTCTCGCATTTTGCTTACATTTCATTTTATTCTTCTCTTTTTTTCCGTATATTCTTGCCAAATAAAAGGAAATGCGTCTGTCTATGTGTGTGTGGCTGTGTGTGTGTGCCATAGACATTTTCCAGCATCGAGGTGACCTTCAATAGGCTTTTACAGATTGGCAGCTCCTCAATTATCAAGGGAACCCAAAATGTTGCCAACTTCACAACTGGACAATTATTGCTCCCTCTTTCTCGCTCTTTACTTACCGCTGCCCATTTTAAAGCTGAAATAAAATATTATCTGCTGGTTTCCCAATTACAATGTAAATTCACTCCGAGTGCTTTCTTCAATTTACCAGTATTCAACAAATATAGTTTATAGAATAAGTTATAATTCAACATTTAATTTAATACTTCCAACAAAAAGAAAAAAGCTTAAAAATTAAAGTATATTTAAAGCCGTTGTTTTAAGCAGTGTTGAGAAAATACATTTCTGAAAGCATAAATAAATTACGTTTATTGTTTTGTATTGCAATTTATGTTTTAAATATTAGATATAATTTCTAGAGATATTAACATTTTGTTATTCCCTACTGGCTTCTGTGGAAGTTTTTGTCATAATTAATTAATCGAAATAAAATATTGTCTACCGGTTTTCCAATTACTATTATTTTAAATATTATTTGTTGCTCCGTATTCAACTCTTTGTAAACTATTTAAAATGTCTTCATTCATGAGTACATCGAAATAAAACATTATCTACCGGGTTTCCAAATACATTTATTTTTATTGAATTTTTTCCAAATGCAATTTAATTTTAAAATATTAGACATAAAATCAAGGCATATTCAAATCATTTTTATTTACTGCTGTTTCCTGTTCAACACGTTGTAAACTATTTAAAGCGCCGTTCATAATTAATAAGCCGTGTCGATTTGCAACATTGCAAAATATATCGTAAAATGCAGAGAGTAAAATCAATACGAAAGCCGCCGCCGATTTATTGTTATTGTTCTCTGCAATGCCCCGCCAGATAATCAGTCGGCTATCATTTTGGGTTTGTGTAGGCTCCAATGGCATTCAATTTAGGGTCCGAGCTGCCACGCTAAATCAAGCTAATGAAGTGTTAATTAGGCTGAGGTTGGGCTGGGTCAGGAACTGAGGGACAACAACTGCGTCGCCAATGGGGGACGGGAGGAGGGGCCGTGACATATTTTTGAGTGCGAGTCTTTTTGGGACATTCATTGAAATCAATTTTGTAAATAATTAAAATGCCATTTAGTTGAGGTGTGGCCCGAGGGAGGGGCGAAGGCAGGAAGCTCTGGGTTAACAGGACTTGTGCGTTAGTTCAGTTATTTATCAGCCTAATTGCATTACACTTTTGCGGTTTAATGGTTAGAAATTCAAATTAAATATGAACAAAATGCCGACGATGCCGTCTATGTGTGTGAATCTGTCTGTCTGTCTGTCTGTCTGTGTGTGTGTGTGTGACAACGGAATGACAACAGAGCACGTTGTGAATGACAACTACACACAATAATTAATATTCATTACATTCATTATTCGTCTACCTAAATATACCATAAAACACTCGCACAAGTTGCGAGTATCTCCAAGTGACTTGACATTAAATCATTTGACACTTCTCCTCTAAATCAACATTTACTTTTCAATTACCAACTTAGAAATTTATTAGGAGTCGAAAACAAATTGACTTTAAAAGGAATTTTTTATTGCATATTTTACGATAGAAATAATCTCAAAGAATTAGAAAGTGTGCATCTATTGTTACATATTATTATTAATAAAGTTATTACTTTATGTTAACAACCAATTGAAGCTCGTGACAATTAAAAACTTTTTTATTTTTTGAAAATTATGCTTTGTTTTTTTTATTACAAAATTAATGCATTTTTTTTTAGATAGCGAATATGAGCTTATCAATTAAATGCAAATTAATGGAAATTATTACAGCTTATAATAATAAACAATAAACTACTTATGACCTAATAATCTGAAGTAAATTAATGAAGTTGCTTAGAAAGATGAAGATGATTTTATACGAAATATTGTCAACTAATATAACAAATGTTTTTATACCTAAAATAAAGATAGTGTCTAAATGAAATCGCGAATCAGTTTTGTGATTAATCAATGGTAAAGTACAAACGCAATGTTCACACGCTGATCGATCTTCGTTTATATCGAATATGTCTTTGCATCGACATCTCGAACTAAGTGCAAATAATTTATCAATCCACTAAAAAAGCGCAGCATTGGAGGGAGCAGGATAAAATGAAAGGAGTTGAAGTTGGACTGAGTTTAAAGTGTTTGCCGCTCCAAATGACCCCGACTGGAAAAAGAGCTGCAAGTTGTGTGGAAGCGAAAGTTTCGCTGCAACTTCAACGTTGATGGATCGCCTGCACTTTGTAGGAGCGGCAAAACATGTTGACGTTCTCGGCAGAACGATTTCCTTGCTTGTTGCTCGTCGCATGCCGCATGTGCCCCATGTGCCCCATGTGCCTCAAGCCGCAGCCGGCACTTGCTGCATAGCAATGAAACACGCTTCAAAATCCTCGTCTAACAAGCCATATTAAAAAGTTCCGAGTGCAAACGCAAAAATGTTGATGCATACACACGCACACACACACCCACACCCACACCTACACGCCTGACAGAGGACACACCCACACACACACACACACACACGGATATATCAAATTGCAGCAGCAAAGATTTCCAGAGAGCAGAGCATGACAGCGGGGCGGTGCAATGTCGAGACATCTTATTACGTTGTTTTATTGCCAACTAAGAAATCAAGCGGCAACGGAAGTGGCAGCTAAGCAGATTCCCGCCTCGCCCCCTCAACCGTCCCTCCCACCTCCCTCGGCAGCCCAGCACAACTCAACTCAGCTCAGCTCAGTTCAGCTCAGGGGCTCTTAACTGCAAAAAAGATTAATGACTTTTATAAAATTTATTATTGCTGTTGCCGCCACAATGACGTCGCGTTGCATGCCCCAAACGTCCCCCCTCTCCGCTCGCCGCTCCCCGTTGCTCGATTTCTCCGTCCATTTGCTTGAGCTGCGTTTGAAAATTGTTGGAATTTTCAATAAGGCTATAAATTTAACAAGTATTGCAACTGCAGGCTCCTGTTGTCCTGCAGCTCCTGTTGTCCTGCTGCTGCTGCTGCTGCGTGGAACCCTTTGAAGTGGCTCATTTATTATGCAATTGCCAATGCAATGTCGCATAACAAACAAAACAAACAGGCAAGCAAACAAAGCATCGCCAATCGCAGCGTCCTCCAAACTGACATTCAAATTTTCAGCAACCATCCGATGTCCCCCCCCATCACACACACACACACAATATACATTAATATATATATATAGTACACACATATAGTATGCATCCTCCTCCTGTCAGAATCCCCAGGCTTCTGCTTCCAGTTGAAATCACGGCTTGTCACGCTTTAGCCATTCCCCTAGCTATAATTTATTTTAGAGCATCAGCTAAATTATCACCGAGGGGCATTTTAAAATCATTTTTTGTTGACATTTTGTTTTTACTTTATTTTATTATACCCTGCAAGGCGAGTTTTGGCCACAAAATCAAGAGCAACTCTGCTCGAAATATTTTTTATTTTATTTCATCGCATTAAATCTAACATTAAATACTGCATTGCATTATATTATAAAGAGCAATAGCTTCGGCTCGATTATTATTGCGATAAAGAATGGCATTTTTATTTAATAATTTGAAAGTTTTTATTTTATTTTAGAAAATATGTACTTAATATTTTGGATTGTAGAAATGATTTTATATTCAATGATATATTGGGAACCGCAAATATTGTTTTAGATTTTTTTGTATATTTTGTATACATACTATTTAACTTGAACAGTTTTTACAGGGTATCTGAATGGCAAGCATTTTGAGTTACAGCGCTGTTATACAAGTATGTTGCTTTGCTTTCGTTGTGTTTTTTTTTTCTTTGTCACCATGATTAATTACTTGAGCATTGCTTAGGTTGAAGGAATCCCTTACTGAGTAGACTAATGTGAAAAACGAGTTCGCCACGCCGTCAGGACGAAAGGGAGAAGGGGGAGAGGGGCATCGGGACAGCAGGACAGCAGGACATTAGCTAAGCAAGACTTACAGCAGCCAGGTATAATGCATGGCGCTATAATATTTGATGCCAGATGAAATACAACTGATGAAAATGTTCAGTTTTCCCCATTTGTATTTTCTTACTTTTTGCACGACACGTTTTTTTTTTGTATTCTGGCCGATTTTGCTGTTGGGTTTTGAGCATCGATCTGTTTGACGGTACAAAAGCAGAAAGCAGTCTGGTATCTGTGCTCAGCTCCGTTGCGCCGCATTTAGTGGATGTTGGTCTATGTTTATGCCCCACACACACACACACACACACACATCGACACACACACACACACACATGGACAACGAGAGACGCTTCTGGGTGTAGAACTGTGTTCGTTGCACACTTTTAGGCTGAGGCAAGGGTTCAACGGTTTTCAGTTAAAAAGCATTCGAGTGGATGAACAATATTTATTGGTTTTCATGCGCCTGTCCATGTCGCTGTCCATGTCCATGTCGATGCCTTTATATGTGTGTGTGTGTGTATGTGTGAGTGGGTGTCTGTGTGTGTGCGGTCGGGTGTCTATAGTCAGAGTTTCCGGGTTGGTAGTGCCAATCAACATACATACTCGGGCTTGAGCAACGCACATTCAGCTGACGGTTAAATGCCAACAGCATGAATTGATATAGCGAATCCTTTGGCGTCGTGATCCGTGATATGGCGAATATATGCGTATAGATTCGCCTACTACATTTCAAAGTCGAAATATTAAAATATGCTGCTTGCAAAATGAATCGATTATTTTTTCACTTCAATTTTAAATTATGGATATTAATTCTTTATCGAATATTAATAATAATAATACTTTAATTTTTAACTATTTTTTTTTAATATTATTTGTAAATGAGAATTTAATTTAAAGGTACAAAGTGTAGTCAGAGCTTCATTGCTTATTTGCTTTATTGAATTTGATATGTGTAAATAGATTTACCATTGATACTATTGATTAGCTTATTATTTTTATTTGTTGTTTAATAGAACCGCAAATATTGCCAATTCATAATTAGTCTATTGCTATGTTTACAACTTTATTAAATGTGCATAAAACAATGATTTGCTATCAAGCAACGAATAATGCATTTTTAAGCATTTGATTATTGCATTTCGCTGCACTTCACTGACTAAAATTATTAATTATGCAACAGGCAATTGTAAATGTGTGCAAATATTTCTATGCGTGTGTGTGTGTGTGAAATGTAATTAGTGATGCTTAACACATCTTTTGTGTGACTTTAGATTGTAATCGCATTTAATGAAGAGGCTGGGGCCTCTTCAGTCTGCTCGAGTTTAGAACAAATCGTGAGTGTGCCGTGAGTATCTCGAATTAGCTGCGTTTTCTTACTAACCAAGAGCACTTAACGTCTGCTCTTGACATGAACTCAGCATAATGCGAGTACTTGGCTTAATTGGCCACTTGAGGTATTTTCGAAGCGTGGTGGTGCGGGTATTTGAGCGTCGGTCACACAAAGCGAGCCAGCGATGATGCTTACAACATGTCAATTAATGTTTAAGTGAAGCGCTAATCAATATGAAGATCATCTCAATTTTAAATGCGACGCGTTGATTTAGTTGTTTCAAAACCAAAATGAATTTACTTGGATAATGATGATGATGGCGATGATGATGATGATGATGATGATGATGATGATGATGATGATGATGATGGTGGCTGTGATTGCGACGCAAAACGGCAACAGTTGGCGATCCCATCGAATACCTGAAAACTTATTTAAGTCCATCACAGAGGTAATTTCAATAATGCCATGTGGGTTATTTTTCCTCCCCCTCCCCCTCCCTCTCTACTTCTCTCCCCCTCTCCCTCTGTCGCTTTCTCTGTCTCCCTTTCGCTTTCATTTGCCATTTCGGCAATGCAATGTCGGCTTTGTGGCTGCGTTTTTTGTGGCAATTTCTCGTAACGGCCTATTCGAGGCTCACTCTTTGTACACAGTTCTGTGGCCGACTGTGCGAGTGTGTGTGTGTGTGTGTGCGAGTGTGTGTGAGTGTGAGTGTTGTTGTTGGGGATTTTTACGGCTTCCGGCGGCGTCAACGACAACGGATTGACGCTAGCAGCACTATATAAAAACAAACCCTTCCCTTCTCCTCTCTCACACACATACATGCACATAATGGGGGCAAAAACAACACACACACATGTATAAAGTTCAATCGAGTCAGTCAACAATTGGAGCACACACACACACACACACTCACACACACATTTAGTGTCTGGTTGTTGTCTTTTTTTATTTTCGGTGTAACGAAAGTCAATTGGGTGGCGTCTCTCTATCGGCTTTTGGGCGTGTGTATCTGATTGAGAGCTCTGTATGCGTGTGTGTGTGTGGGTGTGTGTGTGTGTGTTGTTGTTGTTGTCATGTTGGTGGAGAGGTTAAATTTTTGGTCGGCTTAGTGCTTAAATACATTTGATTGTAATTCGCTTTTAAATTCGATTCGTTGCGATTTAGTTGCGATTTGTTATTGGATGTAATGGTGCGACATCTGAGCTCCTTTTTGGCCTCTCGCTCTCGCTCTCTCTCTCTCTCTCTCTGTCTCGCATTGGCGATGCTATCGCTTTGTGTTCCGTTTCATTTCGTTCCGTTCCATGCCGCTATTTCTTGGGGCTTGGGTGCGAGCTCGACTTTTGGGTCGGGGCTACGTCAAAGGCTATCGACTTGGGCACGGACTCATGTGATTAATGCGGGTCAAACAAACGCCTTTTCCCCTCTCTCCCTCTCTGGCTTAGTCTGTTTGACTGTTCGTCTGCCCAAATACGTCTAAGTATACATATATTATAACGCACCCAGTCTGTATTTATTTAAACTAGTTTACTGTTTTTACTTTAGCTCTCTTCTTGCTGCTTCGTCGGGCTGCCCATTAACTTGGTCAACTTGTGTGACCCTTCCACACCCCACAATCCCACAATCCCAACATCCCTCGAATCCCCGACTGTGTGAGAGTGATACTTAAAGAGCTCCTCTAAGTTGAAATGCCGTAAAATCACAATATACAATAAATTATAAGAAACTGCAGTAAGCATAGCCAAAAATTATGATGACTATAATTATAATAATCATAGTAATAATAATTATTAATTGCTATAATAATTTAAAATATAATGAACAACTTAGTGGGATATTAGCTATTGATATGTAGAAATACATATATGTATAGTATGTATTCCCCATGGGGAATAAACCATAAAGCAATAATTTGGCAAGAAATAATTTGTCATCGACAGCGAGAATCGATAAAATTGAAATACCTTCGTCTTCGAGCAATTAAGTTTATCTGTTAACAGCGTTGTTTTTGCACAATTACATTTTCGATTTTATGCGTGTTTTATACATAGTTGCATTTCACGTTCTCAACCATTCGCTCTCTCTCTCTCTCTCTGACTCTCTCGCTCTTACTCTGCTTTGCTTTCTCCTTGTCGCACTTTTGATGTTCGCTGAATTCGCTACACCAAAAAGTTTCGATTTGTTTAATTTGTTGCTGCAGTTGTTATGCATGTTATTGCTCTTGTTGTTGCTGTTGCTGTTGTTGTTGTTGTTGCTGCTATTGCTGCCGGTTGTTGCTCTATTTGGCAACAAAGTTTAACGCCATGTCGCACACATTGAAGCCGCCCAATCCCCAGTTTCTGTCTCGGTCTCCGTCTCGGTTCCATTCCCATTCCCATTCTGCCCTCTTCTGGCTTACAAATCATTTTCAAATACAAAACTTTGGCAAGTTTGCTGCAATAAAGTTGTTGCTGCCACACCTCTGCGCAGCACGATTACCAGCTGCCAACCAGGTGGCAACCCTAGCCCTCAGACCCCGCCCCCCGCCCACTTGCTTCTGTTTTCTCGCTGCCTTGTAACTCTTTGGTTTTATGTAGCAGGTAATTTGTGTTTTAAAACTGTAAAACGTAAATTTAATGGAACGTTTAGGTGTTGTAAGGTATTTGTTATTGTTGTTGTTGTTGTTGTTGTTGCTGCTGCTTTTGTACATCGTTCAACTTGATGTTGCATGTTTGCCGTTCTCGTTGCCTCACTGAGTGCCAATAAATTAAACACTGAATTTTCCTCCTCGCTCTCTCCACTTTCTCGACTTCCTCTGCTCTGCTGTCCTGAAGAACTTTCAATAGCAAAATGCTATCAAAATAATAAGTGAAAGTTTTTATGTGTAGTAAACAGTCGAAAAGAAGTACTGTTATATTGTAAATACCTGTTTTTTCTATATTCAAATATTCTTAGTTCACATCACGATGAATAATAATAATGTATAAGAAATCTCTGTAACATTAGCTTTGCTGGAAAATAATTGTTGACGAAATAATTATAATATTAATAATTAAAAACAAAAATAATTCTTAGCTACTTATTCTTTTTATACAATTTTGAGATAGTCAGTTTTAAAGAGGAAAATGTCAGCGTTGAGTTGGCACAGTTTTCCCTTTATGCAGCTATTTTCTTAGCATTTTCCTCTCGTATTTGCTCTCATATGCGAGTATGAATAAATACGTGTACTAAGAGACACCGCTGTAATAGACACATTGAAGTTTCCACTGTGACTGTGAGTCTCACAGCTACCGTTAACTGTATTTGATAGCTTTTGTATCTATGCATAAAACTTTCTACTGTGGAGCAAATGCACACTTCTACTGCCAATATTCAGATGAGCAAAATATATGCCTTGACGAATTCTGATTCTGATATAAGAAGCTTTCAGTAGCAATCACTTTAAGGTCAATAGTCTGTTAAGCTTTTTTAAAATTGATACCATAGACACTCATGGGTAAAAATGCTGGAAAATGGGCAGGATTGCTCCACAGTGCAATGCCATGCCTTATTTCTTATTCCCTATTGACGTCTTGCTGCGCAAAATTAATTTGCGGCTTATCGAAACCATAAAAAATTTCTAATCCACTTTGCGTAAATAATCATGAGCGTCAATTCAATGACAGTTTCTGTCTCCATCTCTGTCTCTGTCTTCGTCTCTGTCTTCGTCTGTGTCTCCATCTCTGTCTCTGCCTCCGTCTGTGTCTATCCAGCAGACCAACGAGATTTTAACGATTTTTCTGCACTAATAATCCAGAGTTATTTGTAAATTATATTTATGTTTCTAGTTTTTAATAAACGCATTTAAAATATAATCAAGTTTTCAAAGTTTATTCACTTTTTTCCGGTTTGATTCCTTTATATTAATATAAGAACATCTGGATTTATACTACTACTCATTGGAAATATGTATTTAAATGGTTTTGAATCAGATATTCTTATATCGTGCAAGTTAAATTACTCGACTTGTGCGCAATATCAAAAGAAGCGTTGCATTGATTTCGTAGATGGTTTGTCAAGACTATCGCTGGCTATATCGTGCACGATTTTCGGGCAGCTGGGTTATCTGTTTACCTATGTGTGCGTGTGTGTGTGTGAACGAGAGTAACACACAGTTTATGTGTAGCATTCTTTTGTGGCTCGACAGTCGAGCTGTCAAAGTCACAAAGACAACTGTTTCTATACCTTTCGTTTCTTTGATAAAGTAATTAATTAAATGTGGATTGATTAATAGTTGTTCGCACTGAGACAAACTCAAAACCCTTTTCAATGGTCATTCGCTGAGTTCGATTTTGGATTTTGAAATGTGTCCGAATACTTATCTAAATAGATGTAATCTTTTTAACCAGCACGCTTAATTTGTGACTCCTCGTATTTAAGAACTTTAATTAAATGTCACATCAAATGAATCATTTTCTGTTATTTTTATTGTACAAACGGCATATCAAATGTTGTAGTTAATTGATGGTATTAATGCAAGTAATTTGAACAGACATCTGGTAACACGATATTGTCTCTTCAAATTGTAAAAACATTCGCTGCTAAGCCACAATAACTAAAAATGTCGCAATATGTTCTGTTAGATAGAGTAGTTGCCATGATTTTTGAGGGCAAAACCCAATCAGCGGATGGCCAAATGAAAAACGAATTGCCGCTGCCGAGAGATGAAAACAGAAGTGACAAGAAAACAAATGCCAAACTCTGGTCAGCCCGTCAGACTGATCACATTACATGGCAGCATCTCGATAGGGCAGCAGATACGACTTCTACTTTTCTACTTTGACAACGTCCCAAAAGTTCAAAGATACGTAGCTGCCACAAGGCCTGCCAGCGAGCTGTTTTTTGTCAGGGCATTCCCACCAAACTCAATATGTTTAAAGAGCTGCTCACATCTGGTTCAACAAGAAAATACATTCTTGAAGAATTAAAAATAGTAATTCATGAAGCTAAAAATGAATAACTTGTTAACATACAAATTTTTAGCTGGATTTTTAAGAAATGCAATCTTATTGCAACCTCTTAGCTATTTGATTCCATCAGTCAGATCAAGGAATATTATATGAGAGCAATTTAATTAAATGATTTTCACATCATTTTCAATAATATGCTGTAAATGGCTTTAAGACTCATCAAGATTACTTAAGTTTCATAAATATTGGCAGATTATTGTTATAGTTTCAACAGAGGTTGCTTGTGGATTTGGAGCTGCCCTTTTTTGGTCGAAGTTTTAGCTTTAACCCCAATAAGTGTCAATGCTACAAATTGCATAAAACTCATTCACACACACGCATTAGAGCCCAAGCAGTTTTAACTCGGCTTGGCAAAGGTCAGAGCAGAGAGCGGAAAATGCCGGGAAATTTGTTGCTTGTGTGCTTGCAGTGAAATGAAATGAAAATTTGTGGCATTGAGTAATTAAATTCAACAAATATGAGACGCATTCACCTATAGTAAAACTGTACCAGCAAAGGGTCGAGATAGAAACATATATACTATATATAACTCGCACACACACACACACGCACACTATGTGCAGAGATTGGAAAAAGATTTGCACTTTAGCCAAAAAGTTTCCAGTTGGCGGTTCAAGAGAAAAAAAGTAAAAGCAAAAGGAAAAAGCGAAGTCAGAGATGCAGATGTTGTGGATGTAGATTCGAATTTTGGATTCAGATTTGGATTGGGGGATGTTAAAGTCAATGCTGATGTCCTAACTAAGTTTACAGTTTTGCCAGTCACAGGCGCAAAAACAAAAGTAAAAACCGAATAAAATCTTGAGAAGTTTCAGCTTTTGGGGTTTCGGGTTCAGTTTTGCGTTTAGTTTGTTACAGTTTTTAGTTGTTGGGACTGCCTTGCATTTGGGGCCCAGGCATACATACATAGTTTAAACTTTGTGCAGTTTGTTGTTGATTTTATTACACCAAAATTAATATGGCGTATACGCAATGTAATAAAATGAAATTGAACTCAAGAGCCGAGGGACTGTGTTCCTTCTTCTTTCACATCTTCTGCTCGTCCTCGTCCTGCCAGTCCTTGGACTGGACTGCAGGAAAGGCCCACACGTGGCCATAAAATGTCCAGCCAATTATTTTGGGATTAAAGATTTCGAAATGTGCGACGGTCTGTTCACAGGCCGCCTGGTCTTCTGGCTTCTGTCCCTGGCTTAGCTTTTCAATATTTCATGCTCAGTGCAGAGGCATCAACGGCCGAAAAGAGCACTTCAAAGTCACCATTTGCCTCCTCGGTCACACACACACACACACACACACACACACACACACACTGATACACACTCCACACTTGCCTCCTCCCCTCCCTGGACTCACAGTCAATGGCCATGGGCAGGACTTCAAATGCGTATCAATTGCAAAAGCATAGAAAACTTTCGAAAAACTTGCACACTTCATTAGGCACACCATTTTATAATATGTTTTGTGGGGGGGCCGTAATCCCCAAGTATATTGAATTGAATAAGTTGCCATTTGGGCATAGTTTATGCATCGTTTCAAAATGGAAATTTGTGCTTGCGACTCGCTTTAAGACAGTTTGCATTTCGCATGAATTGAAAGTAATGAAGACACACTCGATGCCTTATCAAATAAATTGCAGTCATTTTCAGTTTCACATTTAGTTTGGGGAAACAAGCAAAAATAAATACGAAAAGGCAAAAATTATAAAATAAATGAACCGGTATTATGAAGTACAGCTTTAACTTTACAAACAATTTAATTTTAAAACTTCATTTATTCGAACAAAAAAAAAAAGCAGACAAGCATTGACAAAATGAAGATAATTTTACAAAAAGTAAAATAAACTTTTACTGATTGATGAAGAGCGTTTTACAAACATTAAATAATCTTCAATAAATTGAGAATAAATTGATTGAAATGCAGTATTTACTATACTGGAATAAATTGCAGTGCATTAATTAATTTAATTTTAGGTTTAAGAAAATGGAATGAAGAGCCTTTTACAAACGTGAAACAAGTTTCTACAAGTTTGATATAAATTAATTGAAATGCAGAATTTTCTATACTGAAATAAATTGCCGTGCATTAATTAATTTAATTTTAGGTTTAAGAAAACGGAATGAAAAGCGTTTTACAAACGTGAAACAAGCTTCTACAAGTTTGATATAAATTAATTGAAATGCAGAATTTACTATACTGAAATAAATGTCAGTGCATTAATTAATTTAATTTTAGGTTTAAGAAAACGGAATGAAGAGCGTTTTACAAACGTGAAACAAGTTTCTACACGTTTGATATAAATTAATTGAAATGCAGAATTTACTATACTGAAATAAATTGCAGTGCATTAATTAATTTAATTTTAGGTTTAAGAAAACGGAATGAAGAGCGTTTTACAAACGTGAAACAAGCTTCTACAAGTTTGATATAAATTAATTGAAATGCAGAATTTACTATACTGAAATAAATGTCAGTGCATAAAGTAATTTAATTGTAGGTTTCAAAAAGAGGAAGTGAAACAAGCTTCCAGTCGTCACTGGTAGAGTAATTGAAATACCCGATTTTTTGCGAGTGACACCAAAAGGCAGATTACTCGGCGTTGTCGGGGACAATGTTGTGGAGCAGCTGAGCTGTTGTCAGCGGTTCTATTGTGGTGACCCTGAAGAAGGCCGTGTGCGAGTATTTCCTCTGCACCGCCTTGATGGCGGAGTGTGGCTGGCGGTGCAGCGTGACGTTCAGGACGGGTATCAGGCGCAGAAACTCGATCAGCTCGTAGCCGGAGTAGTAGGCGAGGGTCGGAGTCCAGACATTTCGCTCGGTGTTCTCCTTGCCGCCGAGCATGCGCAGGGCGATGAAGAGAGCGGCCGCCGCCATCTGGGAGTCACGAAACCTGATGGTGCGGTAGTCCATGAGGGCCAGCTCCAGGATGTAGCGACTCAGGTAGAGGGCGGTGATTTCGACGCGTCCGCAGCGAGCATAGCGACGCAGGAAGCAATACGAGGTCGGTATGCCCAGATCGAAGCCAATGGTGATCAAGAGACGTCGCTCCATCTCGATGAGTTCGGAACGGTTGAGGCGATCGCCACAGATGCGGATGAACTGATCGATGAGCGGCGAGAGACAGTTGTCGTATTTGCAGGCGATCATAATCGCCGCCATCGCCAGCGTCGTCAGCTGCTCCGCTTGCTCGATGACCTTGCGACTCAGGAACAGATCGACCAGCTTCACGGACAGATACAGCGTTTCGTGGTTGAGCCCCAAGCTTATGTGCACCTCGATCATCTGGTCAACCATTACGCTGCGCCGCCAGACCGAGCAATTCGTCTGCCTCTCCATGTAATCGGCGATGGGAAACTGCACCTCGCGTTCTCGATAATAGTTGAAGATGTCCATCGCATAGCAGGACACATGGATTATGTCATCGTTGTGCTGCCCATCGAAATCCTCCACGCCCCGGGGCAGCGCTTCCGGCACAGTCGGCTCCGCAAACGCCAGAATCGCTGCCTTCTGCTTCTGCACACTCGTCTGTGCCGCGACGCCATTCCCAGTGCAACGTCTGGCGATCTGATAGCCGCCTGCCATGTACAGTGGCTCAAAGTCCCCAACAGTGCCGGAGAGGGCATCCTCGCCAGCCGGCGCACCCCTCGGCGTTGGGCAGCCCATGAATTCGACGCAGGGCTTGACCAGCCTGTAGATCTTCTTATCCCGCTCGGACTCGGCCTGCGCAGCGGCAACGTTTCTCCTCTTCGCCAGCTGCTTCGAAATCGGCTGTGGAGGCTGTTCGTGGGCTTCCTGCTTGGGCTGCTGAGCAGTTGCCCTGTTTTCAGAACGTTTTGCCTGTCTTGTCTGCATGACGTGGTTTGCTGCTTTAGTTGTCTTCTGCGGCTGTGGCTCTGCATTTTTAGTTCTCCTCGTCCCTGGCTTTGGCTTGGCGCCTTCTTGCTGGTAGGTCAACTCTCCCAGAGCCGATCGCTTTACAGGCACATTTTTTTGTGGGATATTGCGTTTTCTCATTTCCATCGTGCGTTGTTCTTTTTTGGGAATCTGAATTACAATTTCTATTAAATTCAGACATGAAACACAGAATTCTGGCACATTTTGTACTTACCGTTGCTCTATTGCACATCAATTCGATCTGAAAAATATAGTAGACAAGCAGACAAAACTATATAATCACATTTACTAACTTTTATTTCATAGCATTCGTAAGCTACCAAATTAGCTGGCAATATTCTTCGAGTGTCTCAGTCGAGCGCAGATTTTTGTTACTCGGTTTTCTTGTTGCCAGCCAAAAGTCAAAAATTTCATTAATGAGAAGTCTGTAAAAAAAAAAACTGAAATGAAAATAAAATCAGCAGAAGATGGGAGAAGAAAACTTAGTTGATATTCCAATCGTGTTTGGCTTAACTTTAATAACTTTTCAACTTTTTGCCGCTGCTGAGTTTCTTTTGTCTAGTTTGGTCCGCGACATGCCTTGATTACAACAAACCTAAGAGTACAATGTGTGAGGAGTTTGGTCCGAGTCGCGATCCAGCAGTCAGGACACTGACAGGACCTCCCGCCTCCCCCTTGCTGCTGTTGCGTTTGATTGCCGCTTGCGACGTTGATGGCTGCTGTTGACTTGCCGGGGCATGATTTGTGTGCCACAGCAAGGAGCAAAAACTGTGCAAAACTTGATGTATGAGAGTGAAACAAAGCGAGCACAAAAACAGGCGAAAAGGATATGACACCACTTGCTGCATACACTGCAACAAAACTGTCAGCATTTCAAACAAAAAATTATACATCAATGAAGCACTTTCAGTGAGTAAACTTTGCATGAATAATTTAAGATCGAATAATGTTAGTTTAGCTCGCAATTTCTGCGAGTGTAAGGTAAGGGACAGCAGCAGCAGTAAGTTGGTTAAGTATTAAGCGATAATGAAGATAAATAACTCGAAAGAAAAATACCTCAATTACAAACTTTAAGCGCACTACTTTTGTAATCAAATGAGCGATTATCAAACTTGGCCATGGGCCGAAGCCGAAGCCGAACCAGAAGCTGAAACTGATGCTGAAGCCAAAAGCAGCTGCCGTTCAACCCTAAAACTAAAAGTGACAGTTAAGTCATAAAATGCAAATGACTAACTGAGAGAGCGAAAGAATGGAATGGAGTTAACTACAAACTCTATCTTTCGCTCATTATCTATTAGTGTAGAAGATGGCAGCCCTGACTACAAGCCAACTTCGACTGCAGGCGCAGTTAACGCCATCCACTTTAAGCGACGCCAAGTTGCCTCGAACTTCAATCCAACTCTTTACGGCCTCACAGTATTCATATAGTATTCACGGCTGCAAATGCCATGTGTGTGTGCCTAAAATGTACTATGTTATATATAAAACAAAACTCGTTCCACTGGCTGATTGACTTTCCCAAAAATTCTTCATTTTGTTCTAGACGAAAAACAAAAGTATTAAGAATCTTTACACAAAGCGGAACGTTTGTTTAAATAAATTAAAGTAAATCTTACAAAAATAATCAAGATTTCAATCTTATATTTTTTGGAATTAAATTAAAATTATTATTTAATACTAATATTGAATTAAAATATTATTGTCGAGAGTAAAATGAATATAAAATTCTCTTGGTCTGCAACTTGCTCAATAAAAATAATTGGCAGTTTCGTTCAGATATATTTTTTTGCGAAAGAAAAGAGCAATGTACGAAAGTTGAATTTAGGAAATAATATATTAAAAATTTGTAGACAAAAATTAAAAAAATAGCCAGAGATATCATATCAATACTTGCATTCATGAAAAACCGAAAATAAAGTGTATCTGTTTTGTTATTAACATTTGTCTAACGAACATTAAACGCTGCAAGAATATCAAAGTTGACTTAATGCGATGAGTTAAGGAATTAAGTGTGAACTTTGGCTGTTGATTGTCAGCTGAAATAGTTTTTAAGTGCTCTACTGTTATTTTTTTTTGTTCTTTTTTGGCTAGTGTCGTTTCGCAGTGCTAGTCTAAGTTGAAGCACATTAAGCCTGCCTTTTAGTTGGCAGCACCTTGTGTGCTACTTAGGCAAACGCTTTGCAGCAAAGTACTTCAAAAATTGGAGCGTGACTCCTGCCAGACTTGCTTGTGTGCGACACTTCAGACTTTAGAGACAATTCCCACCCCCCACCCCCTCCCTCACCGAGAACACAAGCTGCAGCATTAGCAGGGCAACTTGAGCCAGGAGATTCATTTGGCAGCCATCCATTGCACACCTGCTTAGAGCTGTTTCAGTTTAAGTTCCACTTTCACTGCCAGCTGCAAGTTGAAGGTGTGTGTTTGTCTTGAGAGTTTTTGGGCTGAGCTGAGCTGTCGATGATGTTGGGCCAACGAAAATCTATTACCGCTGTTTAACAACGACAATAAAATGCTCGAGCGATGCGTTGCGTTGTGGGCAGTGCCACGCTGCCACGTGGTGGGGCAAGTTGCGAGTGGAGGCTGCGTTACAGCACAGCAGCTGCAAATGGCAGGCCATAAAAATGTTTGCAAAAGGTGCAAAAGTGGAAGAGAACCAGAAAACAGCGCAACAGAAATAGAAACATGAACAGAAACAGCAGCATCGATGGAGCAGGTGGCAGAGACTGCGAAGGGGTGCAAAGAAACATATTTAAATAAATTCCAATAAACACACACACTCCGACACACTGACACACAGACACACACCCCAAACGCAAAGCCAATAAATAATGTGAGCAGTGAAACGATGAAACGAGTAGCAAACTTGCAGATACAAAACTTCATGCTGCTCTCCCCCAAAAAAACGCTTGCCACTTGCCGCTGCTTGCCACTCTTCCGGTTACCGACAGATGCTGCTGACAAGCAGCCAAGGGGAGCAGGGAGAGGGGAGTGTGCAGCAAACACACCTTTGCTGCTCACCTGTCTATCCGCATTTGTATACATTTTTATTGCCAACAATTTTATTTTGATAGTTGCTGGAGGAAGCAGCCCGCAAAACTCAAACAAAATGGTGTTGCAAAACAAATGGCGTCTCTTACAGCAGCAAGACAGACAGACAGACAGACAGACAGACAGACGGACAGACAGACAGCAGGAGAGCTGATAGCAGTTGATGGCAGAGTTGCTTGCGGTTGTTTGAAGAGGGAATGAATGCATGCATGTGAAACTGCAACAACGCGTGTTTGCTGATAATTTGGTTACACATTCATGGCGTGGATGGCCCCTTGCCACGAAATGCTGCAACGCCCTTGTGGCACAGCATATTGAATTCTGAGCATAACGAATGCAATTTGTCTGATTGACTGTTTGATTGAATGAAATTGCAGCGCCAGCAGATGACGCGTACTTGCGTGCCACATGCCCCAAAAACACACTAAAAACTTGCAACCGCGCATCTGCCACACCCATAAATCGCACACCATTATTAATTTATCTTTGTTTCGGCAAAACAATTAGACAGATTACCGAGAGAGAGAGAGAGGGAAAGTTGGCAAGTCAATTTACGCATTATGACTCATTACTAATTAATTGTTAGTTATCGTATTTGTATTACGACGCATCGTCATGACAACATCTCAACCACAAACAGGATAAACATTAAACAGCATTTCGCCATAGTTCGCAAGTGTTTCAGCTCTGCCGTTTGTGAAGATTGTCGCCTCATATAATAACGATTTCCCAGGAATTTGCATCAAGCGGACAGAGTTCTGCAAATACCCGACATCCTTGAAACGCGAATTCGCAGTTTAATAATACAAATGACATTGCTCAATTCGTATTTTTCATAATTTTACAGCCATTTTTTCAATAAATACATTTTTGCATTTGCAGTTGAAAATTGTAAAGGTTTAATTAAAATATTCAGAAAACGATTATCTCATATTTTGGAAGACCTGTCAGTCACAACACTAAAATTCTTGAAACTATTTAAAGCAATTTTTCAATAAATAACTTTTTGTATTTGCACTTGAAAAGGGTGAATGTTAAATTAAAATAAGAAATAATTGGACTAAATTCTTGAATAATATAAGTGAGAAAAATGCGTTTTGTTGAGCATTTTACAAACATTTTTCAATAAATCAATGTTTGCATTTGCATTGACAAATTTGTCAGGGTTAATTAAAATAAATAGGTTATTTCATATATTTTATAACTTGTCAGACGCAAGACTGAAATTCTTAAACAACAATGTGTCCAATAAATACATTTTTGTATTTGCAATGCAAATGTTGTAAAGGTTTAATTAAAATATTCCCAAATGAAAATCTTTGAGTTGTAACATAAGAGAGACAAATTCGTTTGGCTTAGTATTTAAAAAACACTTTTATCATAAATGCAGTTTTGTATTTGCTTTCAAATATTGTGAAGGTTGAATTCAAATATTCATTTGGAGGTCTCGTATATTTTAAGACTAATCAGTCACTGAACTAAAATTCTTAAAACTGCTGTCAAACGTTTTTTTAAAGAGAAAAAATTAATTCTATATTTTATATCTGTTTTTATAAAAGAAAGTAATGTAAAATAAGTAAAGAATGGCAATAAATATCAACAATTTTGAAATAATTTCACTTGGAAATGAAAATTAAATTAAGCGCCTTGGTCAGTGCCAGGGATAAGCAAAGAAAGCCGAACAAATCCTCAGGCTCAACTGCTGTCGCAATATCTAATTTGGCAAGGCAAAGATAGATGCATTAAATGCCTACGAGTATCTCATGCTATGTTTGTAGACAATCCGTGTTTGAATATTCGGGCAGTTAGACTTACTATAAAGTATGTTTGCCATATGCTTTGGCAGTGGGATTTAAGGCTCTTTGCAAATAGTGCTGCTCGAATGCGAATGCAGATCTCATTTGGCTGGAGCCGAGCTATCTATGAATGCAGTTTAAACTGCCAGCCGACTGTCTCTGTTCAAATGTGTTATGTGTAGACAGCATTGTATGCATTGCAATTTCATTAATTTAATGAATTAGTGCGCTCTATTCCTGGTTAAGTTGTTGTCTGCGATGCTCGACAAAAGCAATTGCAACTTGTAGCCGCACCGCAGCAGCTTTCAACTGCCTAGTGCCTGTATTCATTATGAAATTCCATTTAATTATACAAAGTCTTGCCTCACGCCTCCTGCCACCTGCCACATGTGACTTGCCCAATTGCCGAAATGGAGAAATGCACAAATCCTACAACACGAGCACATCGAATCAGACTGCCGCTTAATTATTATTTCAAGCAGTCGAGATGCTCTCAATAATAAGTGCTGACATACAAACATTGCTTGTGTTCCGTTAATGCATAGCATATAACTTGCAACACATTAATCTTTAAATGCAGCAAAGACTAGTTTCAACATTTTGGGAGAATACAAAAAACTTAAATGTTACTTCAACAACAAATTTACCAAACAAATATACCGAAAAAATATTTAAAAATTCCAAAATATATCTACATGGTCGACATGTCAACTAAAGCAACAAATTTTAGTTTTCTAATCAATTGAAGATTCACTGCGCAACTGGCAGCTGTGCTATAGAAACATATTGGCTCTATAGAAACATATTCATAGATTTGTGAAGGGCAATTAAAGCTTCTTGAATTAAAGAAATACAATGAAATTTGTACATCTAAAGCTTACAAATCAAATTTCTTTGAAATTTTTGAATGTTGATATTTTTGAAGTAATTGCTGACAATCTTTAAAGCTTGTTTAATATGTAGTTGAAGTTACATAAATTTCAGTCAATTGAAAAGTTTTGTTTCTTTTAATAAATAAAATAGTGTATCTCTTTTGCATTTTTCTTTGTATGTAAGTTTTCTTCATCTATGATTTATATTCAATTAACCAAATAAAAATATAGTTGAGTAATTGCAATTGCCTTAAATACAACGAGTTTCTAATTTGTGAATTAAATTCAATAATAAATCGAAATCGTGAAATAATTTTGATATTACTTTGTGAAAATACATTTCACATTATTAGTTTTGATCATGTTGTAAGTCTTATCTATTGATAATATTCAGTTGCAATTTCTTTAATTATTTGGAGCAGGATTTTGTAAAGCTCTTTTCCGATACTCAGGCTAGAAACATTTTCTCTGCAATTTAAGGACGAGAGTCAACTTGCAAGCGGCGGTTTCGCTGCAGTTTAAAGACGCCTTCAAATTTCGTCAACGGAGCTTGAACCGAATGTTGTTGTGTCGGGTAATGAGAGGAGGGAAGAGAAGCAGAAGGAGAAGCGACAGTTGCGAGTAATTGCATCTGGAATATCAAATTGCCATTGTAATTTGCAATGTTGCTGTTATTTGCGATGCTGCAGCGAGCAATTAAATAAATTTATGCCTAGGGCATTTGAGCATTTGAGCCTCAATATGCTAAACATGAGGAAAATTGCATGTGCAATTGGTAATTTCGGTTAATTTGGAATTGAATGCAATTGGACTTGAATTGATGGCCAAACTAAACAGCAATGCCCATCCAAAAGAGATACGCAATGGTATAAAAGGGCTTATTGAGGCTAAACTGTTGAAAGAAAATGGTAACAAGATTTATTTTGTGAATACACACACACACACACTTAGCTCAGCTCAACTGAACTGAACTGAACTCAACTCAACTCAAACCAGTTGGGATGATTTGTCAGACATTCATCTCTGAAAGTCGACGCCAACTTAACTCAGCTTGAAGCACAATGGAGAATGGGAACTGAACTCAGTTGGACTCAACAAACTTATTATGCTCGTCTGCACATGTTTTATGCACTTTATGCCGAGACTAAGGCAATCACACAGTCCTCTCAGATTTGTAGTCATAATACTCTCTGTGCCAACATTGCTGATGTCTGCATGACAAAAGGACCAAAGGACCAATGGACCAAAGGACCGGCCCCAAAGTGCCCACACGTTGAGGTCGGTACGGCCGGGGAGACAACTGGTAACTGGTCGCTGGTCAGCCTTGTACTTTGTGCAACTGCTGTTGTGGCAGCTGACTGGCAAGCTGAGTGGCAGCGACTTCACTTGCCACAAGTTGCAAGTGCTGCCAGTTTAGTCGTTGACAGCCGGCCAGCATATTTAATCAGCAACAAGCCACATGCGAATTACGCTTGATACCTGCTCAAGCTCGGAGCCACAAAATTTGTCAAATGCCTCCGACTGATGGCCATTTGATTAGTTGAATTAGTCACTCAAATTGCAACTCAAGCTCAGAACTCCGTCAATCACATCGTTGCATAAACAAAACGATTCAAAACTCACCATGTGCTTGACGAAATACTACACAATAAATCTGAAATTGCACTAAATATAAACAAAAGCTGCTAAAGAACCGAAAAACAAAACTCACTATTTAATCCAATGTTGGCGACAGCTGCGTTGCATTAAACCAGAAGTATTCAGTCAAGTTGGAGTTCCTCAGATCGGATAAAAAGACTGTGCGACTTTTATCAAATTTATTGCACCACAAAAATGTTAATATTTGTCGTCGAATAAAATAAACGTGTAACAGAGATGCAACAATTGCACAATAAGCTACTATCGATAATCACGATTCTATCGAGTCTATGCTATCGAGTAAATTTCAATATACGATAGTTTGTCATTGCCTTCAAATTCTACATAAATTAAGAGTAAGTTTGAAATTACATGAATTAAAATAAAAATCCATTTGAAAATATAGATGAATTAATTAATAATTCATCGAAAATAAATCGAAATGCTGATGAGTAGCATCGATACTTTACCTGCAGAGTTGTATTTCTAGAGATGGTCATTGGGATAACATTGTTAATAAATCGTTTACGAACATTAAAGGCTTGTTGACATTGAGTAAGTTTGAAATTACATGAATTAAAATAAAAATCCATTTGAAAATATAGATGAATTAATTAATTCATCGAAAATAAATCGAAATGCTGATGAGTAGCATCGATACCTTAGCTGCAGAGTTGTATTTCTAGAGATGGTCATTGGGATAACATTGTTAATAAATCGTTTACGAACATTAAAGGCTTGTTGACATTGAGTAAGTTTAAAATTACATTAATTAAAATAAAAATCCATTTGAAAATATAGATATATTAATTAATAAATCGAAATGCTGATGAACAGCATCGATACCTTAGCTGCAGAGTTGTATTTCTAGAGATGGTCATTGGCACATTGTTAGGGATAACATTGTTGATAAATCGTTTACGAACATTAAAGGCTTTTTAGAATAACATTAATTAAAAGCAGAAACTATTGCTATGAAATATAAAGATTATTATTGACTAGGCTTGGCACAAATAAAATGGAAATCGCATAAATGCTGGCCATTTATTTAGCTTTCAGCTTAGCTGGTTGAAAATGAAGGTATTTTTATATATTGTATACATATATTTTTTTGTGACATAAATCATGCAAATATTTGTAGCTGGCGAATTGAGCAAAAAATAATAACACGGGTTGACTGCCGGGGAGGGTTTGACTAAATTTAAATTTTAATGTATATAAATATTTTGCATTAAATAAATAAATGCAAAGTAAGGTAAACCCTATAAAATATTTATTAATAGCTAGAATACTAATACAAATAAACAAAGGCAATATACCCTTTTGACATAGGATAAAGAGGAATTTAAATATAAATAAATATGTATTTCGTATTAAATAAATGAATGAAACGCGAGCCTTTGATCCTAATAACTGGCAATGATTCAAATGCAGTCGGACTTCATTTGTTGTTGTGCTTTTCACTACGCTTGTTGCTCTTGTCGTTGTTGGTGTTGTTGTTGTTGTTGTGGGTTGTTGTTGTTGTGAGTTGTATGAGTTTGACAAATTTATTATGGCTCCTGCGGGCAGCCAAACAACAAAAGTTGCATTCAAACAGTGAGTGAGTGCAAGTTTGTAGATATGAATGCGCATACCAGGAGGGGTTAAGATGCAGCTGAGGGCGGGGGGCGGGTCTGAAGGCTGCAACACAAATAGAAGCAGATAGCGGCAGAGCAAGAGAGAGAGAGAGAGAGAGAGAGATAGCTGACGTTCTGTTTGCCACTGTCAGGTTTATTAAAAGGCACAAAATGCAAAAGGTATTGCCAAGTATGTGTGCGTGTGTGTGTGTGTGTGTGTGTGCTTGTAATTTGTGTATTCTGGCTGTCCGTTTAATGTATTCATATGCATATAAACAAATATAAATTACACAGACAGCCGCACACGTTCTGCGCTTTATGCAAATCTCTGAACTGTAAAAAAAAGCAATTAGCCGCAGTTTTTACAGCTGCCACAACGCATACAAGAGTGTTTTATGCGTGAGTGTGTGTGAGTGTGTGCGTGTGTTTGTGTGTGTGCCTGACTTCACAGGTTAAAATGTCATAGCAACAACAACAGCAACAATAACAGGAGAACAACAATGCCTAGCATGTTTTTAACAATAGCTCAGACAGATAAGGCGTCAGTGGCTCGAAAAAAAAAACAGTTGCCCAATGCGAATAGGGGCGAACAGTGGTGCACATGCCACGCCCACAACAATTTACGCCCCCTCAGCAAACATATATCGCACATATGAACATTTACTATAACGTTTGCAAACCGCAAATTCCCATTTGCTGTAACCATGACAAGCGATTGATCACGAAGCGAATGCCATAAATTTATTGAACCAGCTACCTGTTCCTCCTCCCCTCCGCTTCCCTCTTTAACGGTTTGTGTGTGTGTGTGTGTGTGTGTGTCTGTGTGTGTGTGAGTGTGCAACTCCCAGAGCAACACAAGTTGTTGCCGGTTTAGTGCGGGGCTCATTACGCGCTTGTCTGACTTCTGGCTTCCATATTAATTATGGCTTTGGCGCAACTCGCTGCACTGAAATCCAACAAGTTCAGCGCTTAAACTATGCAAATAGTTTTCATTTTTCATTGTACGTACGTACGTACGTTACGTATACGACGCGTTTGCCCTCGCATTGAAATATTTGAAGCAATTCAATATGGAGATTAGCCGAGGACGTTCGCCACATCACGCGATCAAATAGTATTTTGTTAACAGCAAAACACAGTTATGCAGGAAGCCAAAGGGTCTGCAGACATACATATGTGCGTGCCTCGTGCCTTGTTCTCATTCTGGGTCTGGGTCTGGGTCTGGGTCTGGGTCAGAGCTGGCGTTGGAAATGGAAGTTGACTCCTTGATTTATGCCGCTCATTAAGTGAATACTGTACACACTCGTTCTTCGGTCTTCGGTCTTCGGTCTTCGTCAGCGTCAGCGTCTCAGGGTTAGCTTGGCTTTGGGCTAGCGTGCAACAAGGTGAGGCTAAGCAACACGATACGCCAGCATACGTGCAACATACAGGCGCACCTGGGTCAAGGTTGTCAGTGCCTCAAGGCGCCAAACAATCGACTGAGAGAGAGAGAGAAGCACGTCGCGTCGTAATATGCAAATAACTAAATGCAAAAGCTAATGGCTAATGGCAGGCGACTGTCAGCAAAATGTAAGCTGCAGACTGCAGACTGCAAAATGTTGCCAGCTGCCATGTGGCAACAATTTCACTTCACTTACAGTCGAGTGCAAGCCAAACAAACGACATTCTCAACCCCATCTCCCCCCGCTCAGCACGCTCTGGCATTGAAGCTGGCTTATTGCCTTTTGGCCAGAGCCAAAAAGTTGCTGTAATTAAAACAAGCGCATGGCAGCCACAGCCACAGCAACAGCCACAGCCACAGCCATCAACCACATCAATAATTACTTTATCCCAACGGCTGCCACTGTGCCGACAATAGCAAATATTGATCTTCAACTTGCTTAATCAAATATTGCCACAAAGCCTTTAAGACGTCTCGACCACGACCAGCGCACAGACTTTTCACTCTCATTCCCTCTCTCTCTCTCTGTTTTTGTCGCTGTCTCTGTCTCTGTCTGCCAGCCACATCCTAAGCTTTTGCAATTTTGAGCGGCACCACAATCATCTTCCAATAAGATAAAGTCCGCTTGAAGGTCGATCAGCTACAACTTCGAAAACTCGTTCTCGCAGATTGTGCATATTAATAGTGGTTAATCAGCAGTAATTGTTTTAAATAAAGTGCGTACTTCAACAGCTTTTTGACGGCACAATTTAAAGGAAGGTATTTGCATATCGATTTTTGCGTCAATTTCTTTTTGTGGCTGCCGAAACGTTTAAAGCTTAAACGTTTATCAAGTGCTAAAGCTTTAAAGTTATTTATCATTGTTTATTTGAAATTTGTTGATATATGTTAGCTGAGGAGCATAACAAAATATATTTATTTATTTGAGATCATGCTGACGCTACAATCTGCAGCTTATTAATTATCACACTAGGCACTTAAATCGTGTAATGCAGTAAGTTTCTATTACAAATAGTTTTTCATATTTATTTATTTCATTATAGTTAGTCAATCATAAATATAAATAATTTACCTTAGTACTTCAAGTTTTATTAATATATTATTTTATAACTCTTACCAAACTAAACTACTTTTTTTGTGTAACATCTCAATTGTTACAACATATAATTTCAGAAATGGAAAATACTATTTGTCTAATATTTGGAAATAACAAAATATAATATATTTATTTATTTGTGACCATGCTGACGATACAATCTGCAGCTTATTAATTATCACACTAGGCACTTAACAACATATAATTTCAGAAATGGAAAATACTATTTGTCTAATTCTTGCATTTATTTGAGAAATTTTCAATTAGCTAATATCGTATTTTCTTTGCGAATTTTATAGGCAAAATAAAAATCTATAATATTTGAAGAGATGAGATGAGAGGGAGACATGTGTTTAAAATACTACACATTTTATTGTTTTTATTTTTATTATTTATTATAGATATTAAATAAATATTGCGTATTAATAGTAAGTGTCACTTTGGAACTGTTTGCTTGGTAATAATAAATAAATAAGAATTATAACAAATTCTAAGGCTGCCTCGACTGTCTCTAATTATGCGCGTGTATCGCGAGTCGTTTGATGTAAGACGCGTTCAAGCTGTTTGCGTATAACGTATTACGCATTGCGTATTACGTATTACGCATGCCGAGTGACACAATGAGGGGGAGTGGAGAGGGTGGCAACTTGACTTGACGTCGCTTCTTGACTGTGCCACATGGCCAGGCCTATTACGACACCGAAGCGCGCCAAAGTAGCGCGCATCAGCGTCAACCACAAAAAACATTGCCAGCTAAGAATATGGAACAAGGACAACAACAACACCAAACAACCACAACAACGACAACGACACGAACAAAAACAAAAACAAAAACAAAAACAAAAACAAAAACAACATTAACACTTGCGACACATTTGCTGTTGTTGGGCTATTTCTTTGGCTTTCAAGTTGAGTGCCGAACATTGTCGCCTCCCTGCTTCCTTGCCTCCTTATCTGCTTGCCCCATTTCCACTCTCTTGGCCAGAACCATTTGACAGCACTCATAATCCGATATGAGAGCATATTAACTATAATCAGTTAGCTATCTCTGTCTCTCCCTCGCCCGCTCTCTTTCTTTCGGCAACACTTGAACATTTCTAAATATGCTCTGCCAGCCAACATTCTCTCCTTTCTGCCATGTCGCAGTTGTTGTTAACTTTAAAGTCGCGCCAAGTCAGGCCTTGTCAATGGGGAACCCAGTTCCGACTTCCCATTCCGCAGGATTCACTTCGAATACTCTAACGCAGGAGTGTTTTAGCTTTGTAGTTGAATAGATAGTTTAAATACAATTTAAATAAATAAATACTTATTTTCTGTACATTCTGTACACTAGTTAATAATGCAATCGTTCCGATCGCTTCACTTAAGATTTATGGGCTAAGCGGAATTTAAAAGATATAGTGTATGCATTGATCATGAATAGAAACATATATTAATTGGTCAGCTATTATTTAGTTTATTATTATTTATTTAATTATAATTTTTGCACATAAACATTGATTTCGATCCAATTGCCATTGGAATTTTCGAATTATTTCCTATGATGTCTATGACTTTGTAGAGCTCTAATTCTATTATGATATTTAATCTTTTAGTCAATAAGCCAGCAGATCGAGATTGTTATGTAGTTCCTTTCACAGGGTACATTCTAGTCGGGCAGGTTCGACGTAATCGTTTCAGCTTGTTGTGTGCGCAGCAAGTGCGTTGCACGACTTTGAATATGTGTACATGAAAGAATCAACTCTCGGAAACGCCGCTTCAGCTGAGCCGTCTTTTTTTTACCCGCTACCCATGTCGTAGACGGGTATTATAATTTAGTGTAATAGTCTGCATCATAGTCGATGTAACAAAATTTGAAAATAAAGTCGTTGGCACACATATAAAATGTCAACGCCCGTTCAGGGACTTGGACTGTTTGTAGTGTGTTTTTATTCCAATTATATTTATATATATATCTATATTAAGAGGTAAGTTTTCCAATGGAGGATTACCTTTCCACATTTTTCTTTTACTAGCTAGTGTTGTTTTCACTCTGTATAATATTTATTATGAACATAGGGAAAATAAACCATCAAATAATAATTATAATTGATTTTTATAAATTTTAATTGAATCCATTGTTAGTTTCTTGTTATCTTAATTCTCCAAATGGGTGACGGGTATTTGGAAGTCGAGCACACTCGACCATAGCTTCTGTACTTGCTTTATTTTGTGTGCTACCAAGGAGGCAGGAAGCGGAGCAGTGCACCGAATACACAGAACCACTTGCCAGTTTATGCTCCTGTCGCGTCGCGTCGCGTCGCATCGCATCGCGGGGACCGTCTTGAATATTTCAATTTTATTTGGCCTACACGTGACAGCAGAATTATCAGGTGTGTGTGAGAACCACTCGCGCTTATATTTGTCACTTGGGCATTTTATTTCATTTGACACTTTTAGCGTTTAATTATTTGCTGGAATCCATTGTAGAATTCATTTGCAGGCGTCTGTGTTCCTTCAATTTTTATCGACACGCGGCGAACGCAAAACATTTTCACGTTTTCTAACATTTTTCCCAGGAAGTAATTTAGTTATGTCAGGCGAATATATTTTCATTAAACTCTTGAGGTGGATTTAATATTTGTTTATGATAATTTAGAGATATTTCAATGAAATAATAATTCATATTTGTTTAAGAATATTTAACTGGTGATGAGAAATATGTTTTGGAATATTTGTTTTCGAAATGTGTCGACAATAAAATAAACCGCAAAATTGTTTTTGGCTTTGAATTTGACAGATCCTCACATAAACATTTATAATTATGTACATAAACGTATTTTTGTTTACTTTACGTTCGAATCAATTTGTTTTTTTTTTTCACCTGCCAAAGTTAAAATTAAATAATTATTTGAATAACTTTTGACAAGTTCGCTGTGGGCATGTCGATTACCTTTACCCAGCTCTCTGCTCAAGGGTTTGGTACGAGTCTTGAGCAAGTTTTTGTTTATGTTGCCATCGCAGAATCTAAAGAAATAAAAACCCTTTGATATGGCTCAAAACTTGGCTCAGCGCGAAAGACGCGCATCATTTTCTGACTTGGCGCAAAATAAACACGCAGCAAGGACAACGACAGCGACAACGACAACTGAGGAAAACAGCAACAACAATTAGGGCCAAATGGAAATGGAAACAGAAAACGCGTCGAAATGAAATTTAAGAGATTCTTACCGCGAAAATTGTGCAGAAACATAAAAATAATATTTAACTTGTGTCCTATAGACGTACAATTTTAATTTCGTCTAAAATGTTTAATTAGTTTACTTTGCACACACTCACACTCACATTCGCATCCGCATTCACATTCACAGATCCAGCCATATGAGTGTATTCATATCCCACTGTCCTCTATACCTCTATTCACCCCCCTCCAGAGCCGACAAACGCAACGACAAACAGAACGCATAAAATTCAGAATATGAGACGCGACGAAAGACAGACGAGGCACGGAACATACCGAAAATCACAAGAGTTAAAAAGGCTCAGAAAATGGGACGAACCAAAAAAAATATGAATACAAAAAACGGAAAGAAAAAACAGAAAACAAACAAGATAGAGAGAGCTTGTTGTGCTTTTGCTAGCTCAACAATTGATACTCTTTAAATAATATAAACATTTCATCTAAATTTTTGGACTTGAATTTAAATTGTTGAGTAAAATAAAATTCGAAAAATGAATTGCACTCAAAAATAAACATTTGAATTTTAATGTGCTGAGGATATTATTTATTTATGAATAGACATTTTTGGTCAAATATATTGTTACATATATTATTTTATGTATAGTATTTTATGTTGCTGGCGGGAAGACATCTACTTCTGTGTAGTGTATGCAGAATACATATGGAAAGACAAACAAGGAATAAACATAATTTTCTGCAAGTTTTTCTTTAATGATTTGCTTTTGTGTTTGCATTGCCATACATACAGACAGACAAACACACTCACACATCTGGATAACTATACATATGCATATATGTAGGTCCATATGGTTTCCCCTTTCCAGCCCCGACCACAAGTCCTTTTGGCTATTCGTGCTCACGTCCTGCACAACGTGCTGCGCGGTACATGAATGTAAATCCCCTTTCTGCTTCCGTTTTTTGTATACCCTGTGAAGCGCAGGCAGTAGGGTATGATGGCACTTTACTAGCATTTGTGCAAATGTATGTTATTAATAGTTTCCATTTTCATGTCAATATTCATAATTGAAATAAACTATTTAAAATGTAAAAATAACTTTATTGCAGTAGTAGGCAATTAAATTGCTTACATTATATAATTTAATTATAAATTCACAAATTTATTAGATAATTTACTGATAATACATTTTATTAATTTTCTATTTGCATATCAATATGCATTATTCATATACATACATACATTATATAAAATATGAGAATAACTTTGTTGCATGAGTAATAATTTGTATGCTGAAATCATGTTATTTAATTATTTTATTATAAATGCAAAATTGTATTGGGTATAATTCACCTTAATTATTAGTACAATTCATTATTTTTCTATATGCATGTTAATATTTCACTCCAATTAAAATAGATAATAAATAAGAATAACGTTGCTGCACGAGTAAATTGCTTAAATTATTTAATTTAATTAAATAAATTATAAAGTTATTGGATGCATTTCAGAATAAGTTATTCCTTTTTATATGGAATTCATTTCAAAAAGACAAATACAATTGGGATAAATGAAATTGAAATGGAAAATTCATTGGATATATTGCACTTTATATAAATGTATGAATTGTATGAATTGGTTAACAATAAACAAATTGTATGTTTATTGTTAACCAATTTAAAAGCAACAAATACAAGAGAGCTGAGTGAAGTGCAATAAGTTAATTGTAATCCATCCAACTTTGACATCAAGAGGTGTCTCGTAGTCGATCATTTGGCATAGCCTCGTTTCCGCTTGTTATTTTGTTCTCGCAGCTCGTTGCGCGGCTGTACCAAATATTCTTGTATCCTTTTAACTCGGTATCCTGGCAGCCATGTCACGTGCAGGCAGCGCATGTAAAAATTCCAAAATCGCACCTTCCCGATGTGCAACGCGAGAGTGTCTAACGTTTACTTAAATAGCTTTAAATACATGTCGTGGGCACTGAGGGGGCGTGGAGAGGGGACTGGAAAGAAGGGGAGGATCTGTTGGGTTGACAGGAGATTTGTACCAAATAATCAGCTGAACTTTTTCTGTGTATTTTTGTATCTCCATTTTTAATTACATTCTAAGCCAAGTCAACATTTGTTTGTCTGTCCCGCTGCTTGTCGCCCTTTTGGGCCCCTCCCCCCATCCTGCGCCCCTTTGCCACTCCCCCTTCTACGCCCACCAACCGCCTTGCCTTTTGTGTGTCGTGTTCTTCATCCACATCTCGAACTCAAATTTTGTGTGTCTGTTTGTTCTTTGGCTTGTGTTAAGCCGGCGTCGTGGCAATTTTTACAATTGCCAAAAATAAGTACATGCTAATGTCACGCCCACAACAATGGGGCCCACGCCCTGTTTTTGGTTGCCTTCCCGCCTCATGTTGCCGCGTCTTTCCCTCTTCGCATTCATTTTTGTTCTCTTTTACTAATTAACAAAGGATTTCTGTTTGCGCAACGTCGCTTTCATTTTCTTTCGATTTGCGACGCATTACAAAATGTCGCACAACAAAGCGAAACGAAAATCAGATAATGTGGATTTTCACAGCCTAACAGTACGTTCATCAGCGAAGAGCTGGAGGAGCTGGAGCTGGAGCTGAAGGGGTAGGGGAACAATACGGGGAATTGGGGCAGCATTGCTGCCACAACAAATCGAAAATAGAACTGAAAAATTGAGTTAGCGATTGCCTAAAAATGAATGAAACAAAACCAAGTAAAAAAAAGCAAACGAAAAAAGGGCGAGCAACATGGGCAAAGCTTTTAAGGCTGTTAAGCTGATGTCTGCTTATTACCACAGCCATTTGGCAAGAGCAACAGACGTTGCCACAGAGGCACTCAGATCCTTGCCTGCCCCCAAGTGGGATCGGCATCTGTTATTGCGATCGACAACAATGTTAAACTAGACACAGCAACAGGTGATAGAAATTAACTATTAATTCATTTTAATGAGTGACTAAATGGCCGAGTTAAAAAACTATGAATACATGTTAGAGTGTCCATTGGGGGGGTTAATTGTTATTGGAAAAAGAATACTTTGAATACACATATACTTTGAAGAATAAATAAAACTAAACCCCCCATTTACTGGTATTCAATTCTAAGCTAATTTAAAAAAAAAAAAAAAATGCATAATAAGCAAATTTCTGTACTTCAAAATAAGTCTGAATGATGAAAATTATGCAAATATTAAGACAGAAAGTTCAAGTCAAATTTGTGTACTGAAATGATGTATTAATGCACTTAGTCTTTACTAGAAGTTCACAGTCAACCATAAATGAAATTAAAAGTGTCTCTGCAGATTAATTATTTCATACAACTTGACTCGGCATGACCTGCTTGTTGCTTTTAACGCATTTATTGTGCTTTGATTTGCGGATGCGGGCTGCATAAGTAGCTGTCAAATTGATTAATAACTAAGTAGATAAGTAGTGCTTATGCCTGGCACAAGTATTTCCACAAACAATCCAGCAAAGTGACAGCAAAGCGATGCCAACTATTGAGGCTTGAACTCTTCTCTCTGGTTAGGTTCGGTCTCACATAGTCTAGTCTGGTTTGGTCTGGTTTGGTTTTGCGATGTCTTTGGTTTGGTTTGTTTGGTTTCGTTTCGTTTCGTTTAGTTTGCTTTGGTTTTTCGGGCGCAGGCCCCTGTGGGTTTGGCTAGTCCTCTGAGATTTGCCTAAGAGTCAGTCGAGAGGCTAGAGACGAGAGTGGAGCGTGGAGAGCAGGCAGACAGGGCAACAAGTCAAAGTGTAGGTGTAGTGACATTTAAAGGAAATGAGCAAAAATTTTCTCATTTCCTTTTGATAAGGCTGTTTGCCGTTGCTGTTGCCGTTGCCGTCGCCGTCGCCGTCGCCGTCGCCTGGTCATCTATCTGGAGTCCAGCTTAAGCTCTTCAATGTTAAATTCAAGTCGACTAGTTTCAAACATTTGCATTTACTGCAACTTCAACTGCAAATTATTCAAATGCGCAAAAGTATGCAACAGTTTTTTTCTGTTCTGTTCTTAGCTTGTTAGCACTTTCAGTTTTGGGGCCAGTGCGTCATGTTGTCGCACTGTCAACAGCGTCATTATTGTCATATTATTGCCTTATAAAGACCCGCGTCTGCGACTCGTACTCTCGTTCTCTGTCGCCCACATCCACATCCACATCCACATCCACGTTGCTGTTGTGGTTAAAAAAGTTAAGCTTATATAGTGCAAAGTTTCCTAAGTACTTGGAATGAGCACGACGCTGACACTGATGATGACTCCGACTATGACTGTGATGATGACGCTAACGCCAACCTGATGACGATAATGATGATGATGATGATGCGAGAAGAGACCTCCCCCCACTCCTCGCCCCACCAGCCTGTCAGCCTGTCACTCGCTCACCTTAACCGCGACATATTCTGTCTGCAGTTATGTAGTTAGTTGGTTGACTGTCGTTGCCTTCTGCCTTCTGCCTTTTGCTCCGGCTCTCGCGATGCGGTAAGTAGCAAAAAGTTGTCATGCAAAACATTCACCCAGTTACAGAGAACGCTCCGCTCCTACCTCTTAAAAAGGCATCTGCAACCCCATTGTTGTCGCAGTCATAGACCAAGCGACGGCTTTGCCAGCCCACACGTACGTAATTGTTCGCAAAAACTTTGCGTTAAGAAAATTATGGAAGAATGTGCCTGAAAAACCTGATGGGTTGGCAAAACTTTTTTACATGGAAACTGTAGCCTGGCATCAGGTCGAAGGCAGCAGGCAGTAGGCAGAAGGCAGAAGGCATCAGGAATCAGCCACCAGGCACCTGGTATCAACGTCTCTATAGCGAAAAGAGCTCAACAATTACGCTTTCAGCGCAATGCAAAAAGAGGCGAGTGAAAAACTTTGTCGTATTGTGAATTTAATAAAAACATTCTCAGCAATTATTCAATTCGCAAAAAGACGCGCTCGTAATACGAATAATGCCCAATAATGTGCAATTTTCTGTTGTTGAATGCCACAACTATTAAAGCCACATTGTTGAACAGTTGAGAAGCGAATGGAGAGTGTTTTATTATTAAAATAAATGTATATGCTTTTAGATTTGGAATATGTTTATAATTATGCTAGACCAAAATATATTTCCACATTTTATTTGTATATTCCATTTCCATTACCACATCCAGTCAAATTATTTTGGCATTTATAATAATAGAGCAGAGAACAAAAATATTTGCTTATGCAATTTTAAACTTATGAGGCGTTAAAAAAAATTGTAATTTATGAGCAGTGTTTTCAGATATTCATTCATATACTATAATAATAATAAAATATTTAATGAATTTATCTTTTAAAAATTTAGTTGAGATGGAATAAGAAACAAGGAAGTTATTTAAGAATCAATGTTATAGGTAAAATTCACATACAGGCGTTCACGCTTTGTTTCTTTAGTTGACAGTGTGACCATGTCGGTATGTTATGGATTTCTTTCAGATATATACAAAAAAACAAATTTCAATATATTTCTTTGGTATATTTTTTGTTCAAATATCATTTATTTGTTTTGTTTTCCCTCGAAATGGGTTGCGGGTTGGTATCTTACTTGTTGTAATTTTATATATTTTATATAATTGTATACCAATAAGAGTTTAATGAAATTCCTTGCAAACTAAACAGCAATGAGAATTGATTTTCACTATTCACACAATATATTTTAATACAAAACCTGAACAATTACATAAGCTGCAACTCACATTTCGGTATGCAAAATGACTTTAATTAAAAGTAACAAATTGCTGGCAGTTTGAAGAAGCAGCGCACATTATGAAATTATGGAATTGTGAAATTGTGAATGAGAAGCATTTTCGCAGTTTGTAAGTTGATCCGCAGCCTCAATTGTTTCACTCAATTCAAAAGTCTTTGCTGAAGTGATTGCTGCCGCCGAATCTGAATACGAATGCAGGAGGATTCGAGTACTCGGATTACGGGGCGGGCGGCTGTGCGAGGATTTGACTTTCATATTGGACGAGTGCGATGCGAATAGCTGGCGGCTTAAGCACAAAGCGAGTGAAAAATTGTTGAAAAAGTAGCAATTTCCTTGATTGACGCTCATCAGCGGAATTGCGGAGGGTTGAGGTTGAGCGGAAAAGAGGTAGATGAGGTAGAAGAGGGAGTGCTCTGGAGTGCGTTGAAAATAAGCAGAGAGAAAAAACGAAGTCGAGACAGCGACAGATTGGACAGCAGGCGGCGTCGTTGCGTTTTGAGCTCTGATGCAGTCACAACTTGGCAGCCGGGCTGGGAATAGACACAACATGCCGGGACGGAGGGGAAGGCGAATAGGAGTTGAATTTGGAATAGGAATACGAGTGGGAATAACATTGGAATTGGGAGTGGAAATTGGGCTTCTTCAACTTCCACTTGCGCAAACATTTCCGGCGCCGTTTCGCATCTTTTTTTTTTTTTGCTTTGCGAATTTTGTTTTTGTTTTATTTGTTAGACTTTTATAAAATATAAATGTGTGTGTGCTGCTGCTTTCTTCTGCTGCTGCTTGTGCCTTTTGTTGTTGTTGTTGTTGTTGTTGTTGTTGTGTTGAGTGAGTGACTTGGCTGCTTTGTTTTACTTTTACTTCGTTGTGCTTTTTGCTACATTTTTGTCTTAAATGATTGCCATAAAAAATAAGTGCACATTATTGTAACAGCGAGTCGCACACATACACACACACACACAACAAGTGGGCGTGGAGAGAAAGGCACTTTACAGTTATCCATACGCGTAGTGTAACAAATGATTTTCACAGCATTTTTGCTTTATGTGCTTTTTAGAGCATCTACGTGGCGCGAGTCGCGAGCCAGTCACAGAACTCAGAACTCAGACTCAGAACTCTTAAGTGATTTACATGGCTTACTTTACGGAAATGCAATAAAAGCAGCCAACAGCAACAACCATCGCTTTCTACTTTCTACTCTCTATACGCTATACGCTATTCGCTATTCGCTATTCGCCTTGTTGAATGAACGTCTAGATTGTGGCTCATATTTTTTTTGTTGTTCGAGGGGCGCGCCTTTTAAGTTTTCGACTCGCTTTTTATTTATCGTAATTTAATATTCATTCGTTTTTGCTATTTTTAAACGCGTTCTGCTTTTGCTCTTGCCGTCAGAGCGTTGCTTTTTTGGGGACTGGTGAGCTGGTGGGCGTCAAGTATTTTTAGCCTAAAATGAGCTTAAATATTTGCTGATGCGGCTTTAAAAGGCTGCGCGCAGACTGCCTGGGAATTCCTTTGGCCTCTTCTGGGCACACTCCTGGGCTCCAAAGAGGGTTGTGCGAACGTAACCCTCATTATCAGACAGCCAAAAGCTGTGCTGTATCGTTAGCGATTCTATTCGATTCGTCTATATTCTGTGCTAAAGTCCTTAAGCCGCAACCGTTGCCGCTTTTAAGTTGAAGACATATTAATATTTATTATGATCAAACAGATTCTCAGCCGAAGCAAACGTATGCCAAATTAAGACGCAATGAAATACGTATTTACCGACTGCTTTGTTTATTTATTAATATTCTTTAATGCCTGCAATACATTTAAAATTAAATAACCCAATGAAATAAACAACTGCATTTTGAAAATATTTATTTAACTTATTATTTGTAATTTACAAAGACATAATTTTACCACTTCCCGTATTTAGATGGATATTATATAAATTTAAAATGTATCAAAGTGTGAAATCTACAAATTCCCTTTTAAAATTATGTGTGCTCAAAATCGCCATTAAAATATTTAGCCAATTCTTTACAATTTATATGTGATATTAAAAAGAATAACAATTTTATGCAACAAAATATCATTTAATGAACTTTCCTTATGTTTGCCAAATCGATAAAATGTTGATCTTAATAATAAAATATATAAATGCACTTCCAAAATAATGTGTGCTATAAACTAATTTAAACATTTTGCCAGTTATTTACAGTTCTGCTTTTAAAAATAATTACAATTCGATTTATGGGTGTCATAATTTCATTAACTTCCCATTTCGTTTCTAAATTAATAATAATTTGAATCAAATAAAAAACTAATTATATATATATATGTATATATATTTGCAAAATAATAACAATTAAAATATTACAATAACTTGATGATAACAATTTATTCAAATTTTTGTTTCAGCAACTTCTTCTTTTCTGGACTCAGCTCTAGCTAGGTATTTAATCACCTTGAGTGCGTTAATTGAAGTTCACAAAAAATCATTAGAAGAGCCCAATTTTGGTAGTCAGGTAGGTTGGCTCAATGGAAATGAACCCATGGCCGATAATTATCAGTTCAATCCACAATTTCTGGCACAATATCAAATGCTCAGAGTCACTGCAGCTTTTAGGTATTTGGGCCGCTGTGATTGGCTTCTGTCGTTGTCGATTAGAGAAACTAGACGAAGAGAGCGAGTGAAGGAGAGGCGCAGGACTGCAACTGGCTGCACTGTCTGGAGTTGCATTAGGAGCCCACTTAATGTGCCACATCATTGACTTTTGTGCCCCAGCTGAGAGAGAACATCAACAGCAGCAGCAGCAGCAGCAGCATCATCATCATCATCGTCTCTTGGCATTAGATGCACAATGCGAGTCATCCAGGCAATGCCATCCAGTCTTTTTTGTGTGCAGCTCTGCTTCCTGCAATTTTTGGAGGCTTTGTCTTGTCAGCATTACTGGGAATTTTCTGTCGGCATTTAACCAGTTAATCAACTGCACATTGAGGTTACTTTAAAGTCCACCAGTTTGCTGCATGTTTAAATGCACTCTTAATTCGACTCGCGGTTCACTTGCTCATTTTTCTGTGGTTCGCAAACATAATTGCTGGCGTATGATTAATATTGCACATACGCATTGTTGGCCAAAAATACCAAAGATTTAATTGCATTTGGCAATTTAAAAAGTGCCCATAGAGAGATATATGGAACACACAAAAACTATGTGCACTAAATTAAAGTTAGCTGTCAAAATAAATCTTTAAACACTAAATGCACTAAAAGCATTTATTCAAATCAAATGTTGCTTGTTTGTGCTGAGTAAATTTGGAGTAAATTTATCATCTATTATCATTGGCAGCGAAATTTTAATGAAAAACTTCACCTGAAGTTTTACTAACATCAAGAATATGTTTCACGTATAAAATTTAACATTTAAAACCAAACCGAAAATGCATTTCAGTTTACAGAAATCACGAACAGGATAAATTGCAGTCGTGTATTCTCATCAAAAGTGTGTTTAATTGTTTTCTTGTTTATTTGCCGAATATTAATTAAAAGGCAACGCAAGCAAAACAAAACGATAATAATATTTGTTTAATTTTCATTTCAAGTGCAATCGATATGTGCTAATCTATCACAAGCGCCAACAATAAATTATAGAATTAAAAAATGGGTTAATATTTCCACACACTATACAAAAAACATTCAATTTTTTAAAAATAACAAAACAGAGCTATAAAAATACAATTTAATTTGATGTAATTAAGGGAAATATAACCAGTAATGAATAAGTTTTAGCTTGGATGAATATAGATACAAAAAATATGAACTTATTGCTACTTGTATTCAAACTTATTATTATATAAAAACGAATAATCTCTACTTCAATTAACAACACAAAATTAAGCTTTCAATTTCAGAAGAATTTTACAATCTGTTGAAAGTAATATTCATGCCCTGGAAAATATTTATCTTTAACTACGCGTAGTAGAAACATCGAACAAATAGAGTAGTTAAATAAGCTATAAAATTGTGTCTCTTTCTCTGTCTTCCTCTCTCTCTCTTTCTCTTTCGTTTCCCCAATGAGGTATTTTGTAACTTGTAGTTCCCTTGATTTCTATTTCTACCTTAGGCTTCCCAGCATTTTATCGCTTCTAGAGAGCGGTTCCGCCATCTACGTGTTTTGTGTGCGTCTCCTAGCGGCTGCCTACGTGTGTGCATTAGTGCTCGCATTTGTCTCTGTGTCTGTGTGTATCTGTGTGTATGTGTGTGTGTGTGTGACTGAACTGCGTGCGATCACGAAGCGCATAAATGGCGTTTGACACGTGACAAAAATTTTGAATTTTAATATTTTTGCCTTTGTGTTCGCGATGCTTCTCTATTTGTATCCATCTCTCTGTCTCTCTCACTCTTTGTGCTCTATCCAGCTGCGAACAAATGTGCATATGTGAGCATGTGTGTGTGTGTGGGTGTATGTGTGTGTGTGTATTGGTTAAACTGAATTTCATTCGGTTTTTCGTAGCGTTTCCATTGTTTCATTTTCATACTTTTAGCTGCGTTTGTTTTCCACTAAGCACACACAGAGACAGTCACACGCACACATACAAGAACTTCCACACATACACTCACACACACACTCACACATGCTGTCATTTGCATATTTGTTGGCGAACATTTGGCACACCCAACGGTCCAAATAATCGTTTGGAATATAATAGGCGATTGATTTTCGTTTTAAATAAATAATGCGCGATCGAATATCGGCTCACAAAGGCGAGAACTGAAAACCACATTTATTTAAAATATTTTGTTGCCTATGTTCGTAACGTCATATAATATTTAATATTTTTGTTGACATTTTCAATTTAATAAATACCGTATTTGTTAATGCGGGTATCGCTTAGAAATTAAATTGAAAATTATTTTACGAAAATTAGAAATAACTGAGAAATTAATATTTTCATTAAAGAAATCAACTGAAAACCATTATGTTCATAAACTTAAATAATTAAACACTTAAAAATGTATGATGGTCAATCAACAATGAAAGTTTTATTTTGTTGTTTCGCTATTGATTAATAAATTCTTTATTTGAACTAACTAAAACCGCATATTATAAACTCTTTATTGAGACTAACAAATTGTCAAAAAAATACCCAATATTTATCTATTTATTTCCAAATTAATTGTAATTAAAAATATGTAAAAATTAAAATGCTTATTCGACACCAACAATATGTTAATAATAAATATTACAATAACAAATTATATTTAATATATTGAGGATGTCTAATTATTTATTTACAAATTATTTTGAATCAAAAAATGCTTATTGAACACCACTTATTTTTCCCTCAACCGCAATTTTGAATTTCTTTCAATTCGGTTCGTGCCTTTCGCGATACTATCGCTTATTTTTCACTCGTTTGTTCGCTGGGCACAAATACATATGTATAAAGAGAACTAGCCTCTTTGTGATGTTTTTTTTTGTTTTGTCATTTTTATGCCGAGGCTGCGACAAAAGCAAAACTCAAAGCTGCCAAATGGAGCCTGGTTCGAAATTCACAACGCGCTCAAAATTTGTTTGCTTTGCATGTGCCGCCATTTTGTTGAAATGATGCGATATAATAACTGCCAATCGCCCACTGTCCGACGGTGCCTCTTCTCGAGGACCTCTTCCAGTTCCACGCTGACTTCCAGTTCGCTACTTTCACTTCCCATAGAAATATTGTGGCAATGCAAACGAATCAACAGCAGCAACAACAGCAACATCGACAACACATTTTGCATTGGCAACGCGGTGGCAAATAAAAGTGAAAATGAAAATGAAAATGAAACTATGCAAATAAATGCGAATGATGACGGCGCCGGGCAACACCCACAAACACAATTACAATCCCATTGCCATTCCCAATACACAATCACACGCAGCGCACAACAACAGCAACAACAACAATAACTACAATTACCTTTCTGTGGATTCGGGGAAATTCGGCGATTCTTTTATGGCCACTACGCATTAACTTGGCCATTTGGCAATCAGTTAACTGGGCCAATCAAATCCAAAGATGGCCAGTCAATTCGAGTGCCAAATATGAGCTGCAACTAACTAGTTTAATCAAAGCTGAAATTCCAAAAAATTGTTATTAAATTATTTAAGCAGCTGCATCACAATTCTTATGGTTTTTATCATCGTTAATGACAATTCGCGACAGTGAATTTCGATAATGATTGGCGAAATCGATACGTAATACGTATCAAAATTATAAAAGTCAGATGAACCTTTTTTTTTAATTTTAGTAGGAAATAAACTTGATGGAGCTTGTAATACCCTAGACTTTAATGTCGGGAATTAGAATATTATAATTACAAAGGAATTTTCCAACATTAATACATAGTATTCAAATGACTATTCGAATATATTAGTTAATAAAATATTATTTTTTATTATACGACAAAAGCGAAAATAAACAAGTTAATAAAATGAGTCATTATTTATTCGATTCTAACTGCTTTTTAAATGAAGTGGTAAACCATAAGTGAAACAAGTGTAAATAAAAAAAATATTTTCTTATTATTGATCCGTTTATTTCTACCAGTTCAAACTGACTTTTCAATTAATGGTTTCAAAATGGAAATTAACAATTAATGAAACGCTCTGCATTTGTTAATAAAAAACGCATTACTTTCAACGAATAAATATAATATATTGATGAAGTTATTTATTACATTAATATATTATATTATCAGAAGAAAGGGCATTGCAAGGAAAAAGGAAATAAGAATAATTTCTGTGCATCCCATAAGAATGTTACTATATCTATAAATTGCTTATTATCTCATACAAGATTTAATATGATAAGATAAACAAATACTAGAATACTAATTGACAATAAATAAAACAGTAAACATCGCAGATATATCAGCAAGGCATGTCGAGCTTCGATCACAGGGTATCCCGAAGACATTCGCAATTTGTAGTCTGGGCGTTGTCTCTAAACCGAGTGCGTGTGAATGAATAAAATGAACTAAAATATGAAGAGCTAATTGGCAGAATCAGTTAAATGACACGGTCCTTGCAGCGTCTGACTCTCTGTCTGTATGTCCTGCGAGTCCTGCGTGTCGAGAGTGAAGCGACAACAACTAAGACAAAAGTAACAACATTAATAAACGCAATAATTGTAGCAATAAAGCGAAGTAAGCGGCAAAAGTTTGTCGCTAGATTTGCTGCCACTGCTGTTGGCAGCTGAGTCGTAGTTGCCGCATTTTGTTGCATGCAGCAGATTGCATGCAATTAATTACTAAGCAGTCAACAATTTAGTAACCAACACAACTCACTTAATTCCCATCTGCAACTGCCTTGCATACTGTAATTTATTTGCGAGCACAACAACATCTTCCATTTCCATTTAAATTTTCAATGAGCTGCTGCCACAGAAATGGGAAATGCAGTGCGAAAAATGAATTTCCCTGATGAGGCAAATCGGCGCCTCAAGTGTCTGATATACGATATATTAAGCAAGTTGCCACTTTAACACTCGAACACTTAAACACTTGAACACTGCACGAAATTACGCACTAAATGAAGGCGTTTAAATTAAATACTGAAGCGGACGAAGACGTTCCCTTCTCCCTCACACCCCTTTGCGGCGCTCAGTGTCTTCTTCTTTGGGAGGCAGCATCAATTTTCAATTACTTAATGTGTGTGCCGACCGGCCGCTGACGCTTCCCAGCCTCCCTGGCAGACAGAAGTCCGCAAAGTAGCAGCAGAGAGTTACCCTGTAAAATAATTGAATACCAAATAACTGATCAACTACAACTGCTATTTGTTGTAGTCATTTGCAGCACACTGAATTTAATTAATTAAAATACGAATTAAACATGCAGTGCAATTGTTGTCGTAGAGGGTATCGAGGCAAGCAGCTGAATCAATAAAAATGCTGCAAGCAAATTGGAAAGCAGGCGCAAGTAAAAATAAGGAAATAACAAAAAACAAGAGAGAATCAAATAGAATTACTTAGCACACATTATTAAAAAGTAAATACGTTTTGAAATGGGAACCAGCAGCAACACTGGGCAGCATGGGGCAGCATGGGGCAGCAGCAAATTACGAGCACTTGCAGCACATTCAGAGCCAGCTGAGAGCGCCGCCATTTTCGGGCATATTTTGACACAGCTTTGGCGGCCAGCTGGGCGGGGGGCGTGAAACGTGGAAATGCTAACAAAGCAATAAATTGCCACTAAATCTAATTTGTGGCAGCAGCAGCCACAGAAAAGGAAGCAAAACCAACAAAAAAAAAAAAATAGCAAACATGACACGGGATTGGCGAGGGGAGTGTGAAGAAGGCTGCTGCATGAGGCAGTTGCAGAGCAGAGAAACGAGAGAGGAAGGCAGCTGAATGTGTGTGTGTGTGTGTGTGTCGGTATGGGGCACCGTCGAGTTGATTGCATTAAAAACAACCCGAAACGTGCCGTGAAATCGTGTCCTGAACGCTGCAGTCTCGACGCCATGCTGCGCGGGGGGAAGCAAAAGGATGGCGCAGGATGTAAGCCAGGATGGAGCCACTGGAGGGCCGCCGACTGATGAGCACTTAGTACGTACACTTTGCCGACTTCCGCCGGAAGTCAGCGCAAAAAGTTGCTGCCACGGCGGCCATAGCTACAACGTCCGTCGACCGTCGACCGTCGGCAAGTTGTCTGCCTCTCCGTCGGGGTTGCAACGCATATTGGCAACGCCATTTTGCTTGCACTTTGATCACAACTCCAGCTGCCTGCCTCTCTCTTGCTCTGATGTGTGGCAAGCTGGTCGTTTGAGCCACTCGGGACACGTGTGCTTGAGTTTCGTTTACCGTTTGCTTGCAACAGCAAATAATTAAAATGTTTCTGGCAATTAGCAAGCAATTAGATGAAGTGAAATCCCAGCAGCGCTGTCGCTCTCGCTTCCTCTGCCCCCCCTCTCTTTGTACTCGTGCTTCTCGTGCGCTTCGTGCAGCGCATTCATGAACTTGGTGCAAATCCATCGAGCCACAACATATTGCTTATTCCACGTGTCCAGGCGAATGATTAAAATGCGGAGCTGCATAATTGCTGACGGCGGTCGCGCTGTCCGGCAATTTGCGACAGAGATAAAATGTTATGCATTTTTAATGTGGAACGTAACGTGCAACATTTCATTGTAATAAATATTTAATTGGCCAAAAAGGGGGAGACAGGCAGACAGGCAGACAGACGGACAGACAGACGGCTTCACTTTGCCTGCATCAGCGATAAGCGCGCGCCAAAATGACAACACCGAAAATGCTCGCAAGTGTCAACAGCTTGGGAAGCCGAGGTGCCCCAGGGCGTGGCAAGGGGGGCAGGGGCAGCAAGTACATGCCAGCAAATCAACAACAAAACAGACCAAATGCAAAGCGGCACAAAATCAAAAAAGGAGAAAAATGAAGGAGAATAAGCGTTAAAATGTCAGAGTTTCTCTGGCAGTTGAAATAAGGGTTAGACACCTAATTCAATGCGATAAGACAATCTGGGGGCTTAGCTTATTTGTTGCATGTGGCTGCCTACACACAGTCTGTCTCTGTGTGTGTGTTTGTGTATTTGCCTTTTATGTAACTGTTTCATTTTGCATGCGCCTTGGTGACTTCTTGCCGCCTAGGGTTCGCTCCCATTTCCTGCAATCCTCCTCCTTCAACTTCCTTCTGCTCTCGCTTCACCGACCTTGTCTTTGGCCTTGGGTTCAGGCTCGGGTTAACGCGTCGGATACGGGATACGTAGCACAGCCATGTTGCTTGCCTTGACTTGAGTCGAGTCGAGTCGAGTCGAGTTGAGTTTGAGTTGGGTTCCACTTTATAGCGAATTCATGTAGAATGTTATTTGCAGCGAGTGTTTTTTATGGGCCTGCTGAGGATTTTGTGCTCTCCTACACTCTGTTTTCCTCTTGCTATCTTTCTTCGTTTGCAACTGTTTGTCATCGTAAAGGCTAGCAACTATGAACAGCAACAATCTGCAGCAGTTAAAGGCTATGTTTTTTGTAATTAATACAACAGCCAGATGCTGCATTTCCGATTGAATAAATCAAAATAAATCAATTTACACGCCAAAAATATTAATAATTCGAAACAAATTTGAGAAAGTGAAACATGTTTATTCTAATGAAGTAACTAAATAAATACAATCTTGAACAACTCGAAGATAAAAAGGACTATCGAAATGACCTTTTGAATTCGATTTTAATTTTCCAACGCATTTATCAGAGCTGACGACCAAAACTGTCCTTGTAGTTTCTAAGATATGAACGATTTTAATGATTAGTCCTGTGGCAATCAACTCGCCTTAACAAGGACTATCAGCTGGCCAAAGGACATTCCGATCGTCCTTGTGGTTCCCGAGATATTCATGATTTTGTAATTTTGTAGCGACTCTTTGCATTTTTTTTTCGACTCCGCAATTGAAAATTTGCAAGTCCAAAAATTAAAAACTTTTGCATACTTTGAGGATGAGATATAAATCTCAGTCCAAAAATTTAAATGTGTTTATCTCAGAAACTACAGCGATAATTTAGATAGCCATTGGCCGGTCGATAGCCCTAACAAATATGTTTCAAAATAACTGTCGATTGTCATTAAAAAAATAAAGAATATATTAAAAAAACAAACAAGAATTTTTCGAAAAAATCTACAAGGGGTAGGCATGGAAAATTTGCAAAAATTTCGAAAATCCTCCGTAACTTCGTCATTTGAAGGACGATCAGGATGTCCTTTGGCATGCATATGGGGACGGATTCGTGATGTACGACTATGAAATCAAAAGCCCAAATATCCTTTAAACAACAGAGTAAGAAGGACTTTTTTGCTGAGAGAAAACATGCTCTATCTTGGCCATATCCTTGCTGATCCAAAGGACATTCCGATCGTCCTTGTGGTTCCCGAGATATTCATGATTTTGTAACTTTGTAGCGACTCTTTGCATTTTTTTTTTCGACTCCGCAATTGAAAATTTGCAAGTCCAAAAATTAAAAACTTTTGCATACTTTGGGGATAAGATATAAATTTCAGTCAAAAAATTTAAATGTGTTTATCTCAGAAACTGCAGCGATAATTTAGATAGCCATTGGCCGGTCGATAGCCCTAACAAATACGTTTCAAAATAACTGTTGATTGTTATTAAAAAAATAAAGAATATATTAAAAAAACAAACAAGAATTTTTCGAAAAAATCTACAAGGGGTAGGCATGGAAAATTTGCAAAAATTTCGAAAATCCTCCGTAACTTCGTCATTTGAAGGACGATCAGGATGTCCTTTGGCATGCATATGGGGACGGATTCGTGATGTACGACTATGAAATCAATAGCCCAAATATCCTTTAAACAACAGAGTTAGAAGGACTTTTTTGCTGAGAGAAAACATGCTCTATCTTGGCCATATCCTTGCTGATCCTGATGAGTCCTATGGCAATCAACTCGCCTTAACAAGGACTATCAGCTGGCCAAAGGACATTCCGATCGTCCTTGTGGTTCCCGAGATATTCATGATTTTGTAACTTTGTAGCGACTCTTTGCATTTTTTTTTCGACTCTGCAATTGAAAATTTGCAAGTCCAAAAATTAAAAACTTTTGCATACTTTGGGGATGAGATATAAATCTCAGTCCAAAAATTTAAATGTGTTTATCTCAGAAACTACAACGATAATTTAGATAGCCATTGGCCGGTCGATAGCCCTAACAAATACGTTTCAAAATAACTGTTGATTGTTATTAAAAAAATAAAGAATATATTAAAAAAACAAACAAAAATTTTTCGAAAAAATCTTTTTTTTTTTTTTTTTTTTTTATAATTTTATTTTCGCCGGAATCGTTCAATGCCATTTGAACATAACCGGACGGATGTAGACGAGGACATATATACATATAGTAGATGTTACTATTTAACTAAATACAATTATTTACAATTATTTACAAAATTTACAAAGTTTACAAATAGTGGGTTTATTGGATGACCCGGGAAGCGAGGTCACTGGGGTGTAGTCTCTTCAATCTTCGAAGAGATTGCGGGTTGACAAGCCTGCTAGCCAGTGGGTTCGGGTGCGCCATGAGCCTGTCGCTGTATCGGCTGCTATGCTGGTTAATCTGATCGCCCACCGGAATAAGGCGAAGATCAGCTTCGATTGCCCGGTTGGTGACATACCAGGGAAGTCCGGTTGCCCGCCGAGCAGCACGAGCCTGCACCACCCTAAGCCTGTTAAGCTGGTGCCTTGATGCTGTGCCCCAAACTTGGATACCATAAGTCCAAGTTGGCGTAAGTATCGCTTTGATCAATAGAGCCTTCGTCGACAGCTGGAGACTCCTGGACTTCAAGAGCCAATCCATTTTCTGCAGCTTGCGAAGGCATTTCGCTTTGATGGCCGTGATGTGGGTATTCCATGTCAGCCGGCGGTCCAAGTGGACACCCAGGTAGCAATGCGAAGTGACGTTTTCGATGTTGCCACCATCGAAGGTCAGATCTATGCCGATCAAACGCCTGAGCGAAAATGTCACGCATGCCGACTTACTGGTATTAATTGCAATGTTCCATTGCTTGGTCCATCGCTCCATCGCATACAGCCAGTCTTGAACTGCCGCAGCTGCTGTCTGTTGACATGAGTGGGACGCAAGCATGGCCGTGTCATCTGCGTAAGTGGCCAGCAGCAGATAGGCAGGTGACATACCTTCGGGAAATATGACGGGCAACGGCGCTGGCATGTCACTTGTGAAAAGAGTGTAGAGGAATGGACCAAGTACACTTCCTTGAGGCACTCCTGCGTGAATCTCTGCCAAGCTGGAGCGTGAGTCTCTGACTGCTACTTCAAACGTCCGATCAGCGATAAAGGAGCTCAGTATGGCGAAGTAGGGTGCTGGGAGAAGATTCTTCATTTTGTACAGCAAGCCATCGTGCCACACTTTATCGAAGGCTTGTTTTACGTCAAGGAAGACGCCAACGGTGTGGAGCTTATGCTCGAGTCCCTGCGTGATGAGGTTGACCAGGCGATGGACTTGTTCTGGGCAGCCATGAGATTTCCTGAATCCAAATTGATGCTTCGGAATGAGACGTGCTACTTGGGGCAGTTCCATCAGTCGGCTAAGCAGAATCCGCTCGAAGATCTTGGAGAAGGTGGTCAGCAGACTAATAGGGCGGTAAGAGTCGACCTGCGTTGGAGTCTTGCCTGCTTTGGGGATCATGACAATCCGCGCACGTTTCCACAGCCTTGGAAAGTGACCCAAGCTTAGCATGGCATTGAAAGTCTTCACCAGTGCTAGGACTCCTTTGCGTGGAAGAGACTTTGCCGCTCTATTGTCGATGCCGTCGTGTCCAGGAGTCTTCTTAAGTTTCAGCGCTTTAAGATGCAACGTGACTTCTTGCGGCGTGATGGGTCTAATGGGGCGGCCAGGTTGTATAGGAGCGCTTAGAAAGTTGGCAACCTCTTGACGCTGGAAAGCGTCTGGACGTTGAAATGGCGTAAAGGTGGAGGCCAAGTGCTCAGCAAAAGCATTTGCTTTCTCACAATCTGACTTGAGCCAGTGGCCACTGTGACTCTGAATAGGAGATTGAAAAATCGGCTGTCTCTTTATTCCTCTCGTGAGCTTCCATATACAGAAGTCGCTGCAGCTATCAGGGCCAGCTCCTTCCAACAGGGAATCAATGTTCTTCTGGCGTGTCTTTGCTAGCAACCTGTGCAGTCTGTTTGTGACGCTTGATAGAAGCTGCTTAGTTGCAGGATCACCCGTCACAATGTATTGCCTTCTAAGACGCCTTTTTTGGTCCAGCAGTGTCCTTGCCTCCGAAGATAGTATGGGCGCCCTTCTGTTAGCTGGGAGACCAGATGGACGCTGAGGTGGCGTAGCTTGCTGCGCAGCTTCTGCAATAGTTGCTGTGAGACAGTCGACGTACGCATCCAGATCGCTGCACGAAATGATCGGAAAGTTGAGCATTGTGTGCGTTTCGATGTACGACTTAAAAGTCTCTATGTTTGCATTTGGTGGCAGCATTTTTGGGACTCCTTTGAAGAATTGAGCTTCTTCTTCCAGCATAAAGAGCAACGGCAGGTGGTCCGATGACAGCTCAGTCAACACTCTCACTGTGATCTGTTGCTGTCTGAAGCCCTTTGAAATTCCGAAGTCGATTGCGCTGGGAGTGGTGTTCGCACGATAAGGATAGCAGGTGGCCTCTCCAGATGCTACAACATCGATGTTTTCATCGGCCAGGACGGAGCTCAGAATCCGGCCTCTTGCACACATTCTGTAGTTGCCCCACCATCTATGTTTGGCATTCCAATCTCCTGCTGCAAGGAATTTGACGCCGAGCTGGGAGAAGAATGGTGTGATGAGTGCTTCTGTCCACCTGAAGGCTGGAGGGCAGTAGACTGAAGCAACATTGAATCTTCCTCTGCTTGTAGAAAATTCTATGGATACGGCTTGAATGTGGTCTTCAGAGATAACAAAGGCGAGTTGATGAGCAATGACTGCTTTAACGAGGATCGCCGCGCCCCCATGCCGCTGGTCGTCTGGGTGGATGGCTTTATGTAGGGTGAAGCCGGGGATCTTGAAGTTGGATCGGGAACAGAGGTGTGCTTCTGACAACAGGAGGATGTCAATGTCGTGCAGCTCAATGAAAGCAGTGATCTCGTTTGTTTTCGAGCTCACCCCATTTGGATTCCAACTTGCAATTTTAAGAGCACCCATTGTGAAGAACAGTAGAGGAAGAGCGGGTTTGCAGAATAGCTTGCATTAATGTTTCTACAAGCGACATCATCCTGTCGAGCCTCGTAAAAAGCTGTTCCAGCTTAGCATCAAGCGAAGCATTAACGTTTGAATGAGTTGGGATTGAATGATTTTCAGTTCCTTTGCGAGGCGAAAAAAATCTACAAGGGGTAGGCATGGAAAATTTGCAAAAATTTCGAAAATCCTCCGTAACTTCGTCATTTGAAGGACGATCAGGATGTCCTTTGGCATGCATATGGGGACGGATTCGTGATGTACGACTATGAAATCAAAAGCCCAAATATCCTTTAAACAACAGAGTTAGAAGGACTTTTTTGCTGAGAGAAAACATGCTCTATCTTGGCCATATCCTTGCTGATCCTGATGAGTCCTATGGCAATCAACTCGCCTTAACAAGGACTATCAGCTGGCCAAAGGACATTCCGATCGTCCTTGTGGTTCCCGAGATATTCATGATTTTGTAACTTTGTAGCGACTCTTTGCATTTTTTTTTCGACTCCGCAATTGAAAATTTGCAAGTCCAAAAATTAAAAACTTTTGCATACTTTGGGGATGAGATATAAATCTCAGTCCAAAAATTTAAATGTGTTTATCTCAGAAACTACAGCGATAATTTAGATAGCCATTGGCCGGTCGATAGCCCTAACAAATACGTTTCAAAATAACTGTTGATTGTTATTAAAAAAATAAAGAATATATTAAAAAAACAAACAAGAATTTTTCGAAAAAATCTACAAGGGGTAGGCATGGAAAATTTGCAAAAATTTCGAAAATCCTCCGTAACTTCGTCATTTGAAGGACGATCAGGATGTCCTTTGGCATGCATATGGGGACGGATTCGTGATGTACGACTATGAAATCAAAAGCCCAAATATCCTTTAAACAACAGAGTTAGAAGGACTTTTTTGCTGAGAGAAAACATGCTCTATCTTGGCCATATCCTTGCTGATCCTGATGAGTCCTATGGCAATCAACTCGCCTTAACAAGGACTATCAGCTGGCCAAAGGACATTCCGATCGTCCTTGTGGTTCCCGAGATATTCATGATTTTGTAACTTTGTAGCGACTCTTTGCATTTTTTTTTCGACTCCGCAATTGAAAATTTGCAAGTCCAAAAATTAAAAACTTTTGCATACTTTGGGGATGAGATATAAATCTCAGTCCAAAAATTTAAATTTGTTTATCTCAGAAACTACAGCGATAATTTAGATAGCCATTGGCCGGTCGATAGCCCTAACAAATACGTTTCAAAATAACTGTTGATTGTTATTAAAAAAATAAAGAATATATTAAAAAAACAAACAAGAATTTTTCGAAAAAATCTACAAGGGGTAGGCATGGAAAATTTGCAAAAATTTCGAAAATCCTCCGTAACTTCGTCATTTGAAGGACGATCAGGATGTCCTTTGGCATGCATATGGGGACGGATTCGTGATGTACGACTATGAAATCAAAAGCCCAAATATCCTTTAAACAACAGAGTTAGAAGGACTTTTTTGCTGAGAGAAAACATGCTCTATCTTGGCCATATCCTTGCTGATCCTGATGAGTCCTATGGCAATCAACTCGCCTTAACAAGGACTATCAGCTGGCCAAAGGACATTCCGATCGTCCTTGTGGTTCCCGAGATATTCATGATTTTGTAACTTTGTAGCGACTCTTTGCATTTTTTTTTCGACTCTGCAATTGAAAATTTGCAAGTCCAAAAATTAAAAACTTTTGCATACTTTGGGGATGAGATATAAATCTCAGTCCAAAAATTTAAATGTGTTTATCTCATTTGTGGTTCCCGAGATATTCATGATTTTGTAACTTTGTAGCGACTCTTTGCATTTTTTTTTCGACTCTGCAATTGAAAATTTGCAAGTCCAAAAATTAAAAACTTTTGCATACCTTGGGGATGAGATATAAATCTCAGTCCAAAAATTTAAATGTGTTTATCTCAGAAACTACAACGATAATTTAGATAGCCATTGGCCGGTCGATAGCGCTAACAAATACGTTTCAAAATAACTGTTGATTGTTATTAAAAAAATAAAGAATATATTAAAAAAACAAACAGGAATTTTTCGAAAAAATCTACAAGGGGTAGGCATGGAAAATTTGCAAAAATTTCGAAAATCCTCCGTAACTTCGTCATTTGAAGGACGATCAGGATGTCCTTTGGCATGCATATGGGGACGGATTCGTGATGTACGACTATGAAATCAAAAGCCCAAATATCCTTTAAACAACAGAGTTAGAAGGACTTTTTTGCTGAGAGAAAACATGCTCTATCTTGGCCATATCCTTGCTGATCCTGATGAGTCCTATGGCAATCAACTCGCCTTAACAAGGACTATCAGCTGGCCAAAGGACATTCCGATCGTCCTTGTGGTTCCCGAGATATTCATGATTTTGTAACTTTGTAGCGACTCTTTGCATTTTTTTTTCGACTCCGCAATTGAAAATTTGCAAGTCCAAAAATTAAAAACTTTTGCATACTTTGGGGATGAGATATAAATCTCAGTCCAAAAATTTAAATTTGTTTATCTCAGAAACTACAGCGATAATTTAGATAGCCATTGGCCGGTCGATAGCCCTAACAAATACGTTTCAAAATAACTGTTGATTGTTATTAAAAAAATAAAGAATATATTAAAAAAACAAACAAGAATTTTTCGAAAAAATCTACAAGGGGTAGGCATGGAAAATTTGCAAAAATTTCGAAAATCCTCCGTAACTTCGTCATTTGAAGGACGATCAGGATGTCCTTTGGCATGCATATGGGGACGGATTCGTGATGTACGACTATGAAATCAAAAGCCCAAATATCCTTTAAACAACAGAGTTAGAAGGACTTTTTTGCTGAGAGAAAACATGCTCTATCTTGGCCATATCCTTGCTGATCCTGATGAGTCCTATGGCAATCAACTCGCCTTAACAAGGACTATCAGCTGGCCAAAGGACATTCCGATCGTCCTTGTGGTTCCCGAGATATTCATGATTTTGTAACTTTGTAGCGACTCTTTGCATTTTTTTTTCGACTCCGCAATTGAAAATTTGCAAGTCCAAAAATTAAAAACTTTTGCATACTTTGGGGATGAGATATAAATCTCAGTCCAAAAATTTAAATGTGTTTATCTCAGAAACTACAGCGATAATTTAGATAGCCATTGGCCGGTCGATAGCCCTAACAAATACGTTTCAAAATAACTGTTGATTGTTATTAAAAAAATAAAGAATATATTAAAAAAACAAACAAGAATTTTTCGAAAAAATCTACAAGGGGTAGGCATGGAAAATTTGCAAAAATTTCGAAAATCCTCCGTAACTTCGTCATTTGAAGGACGATCAGGATGTCCTTTGGCATGCATATGGGGACGGATTCGTGATGTACGACTATGAAATCAAAAGCCCAAATATCCTTTAAACAACAGAGTTAGAAGGACTTTTTTGCTGAGAGAAAACATGCTCTATCTTGGCCATATCCTTGCTGATCCTGATGAGTCCTATGGCAATCAACTCGCCTTAACAAGGACTATCAGCTGGCCAAAGGACATTCCGATCGTCCTTGTGGTTCCCGAGATATTCATGATTTTGTAACTTTGTAGCGACTCTTTGCATTTTTTTTTCGACTCCGCAATTGAAAATTTGCAAGTCCAAAAATTAAAAACTTTTGCATACTTTGGGGATGAGATATAAATCTCAGTCCAAAAATTTAAATGTGTTTATCTCAGAAACTACAGCGATAATTTAGATAGCCATTGGCCGGTCGATAGCCCTAACAAATACGTTTCAAAATAACTGTTGATTGTTATTAAAAAAATAAAGAATATATTAAAAAAACAAACAAGAATTTTTCGAAAAAATCTACAAGGGGTAGGCATGGAAAATTTGCAAAAATTTCGAAAATCCTCCGTAACTTCGTCATTTGAAGGACGATCAGGATGTCCTTTGGCATGCATATGGGGACGGATTCGTGATGTACGACTATGAAATCAAAAGCCCAAATATCCTTTAAACAACAGAGTTAGAAGGACTTTTTTGCTGAGAGAAAACATGCTCTATCTTGGCCATATCCTTGCTGATCCTGATGAGTCCTATGGCAATCAACTCGCCTTAACAAGGACTATCAGCTGGCCAAAGGACATTCCGATCGTCCTTGTGGTTCCCGAGATATTCATGATTTTGTAACTTTGTAGCGACTCTTTGCATTTTTTTTTCGACTCCGCAATTGAAAATTTGCAAGTCCAAAAATTAAAAACTTTTGCATACTTTGGGGATGAGATATAAATCTCAGTCCAAAAATTTAAATGTGTTTATCTCAGAAACTACAGCGATAATTTAGATAGCCATTGGCCGGTCGATAGCCCTAACAAATACGTTTCAAAATAACTGTTGATTGTTATTAAAAAAATAAAGAATATATTAAAAAAACAAACAAGAATTTTTCGAAAAAATCTACAAGGGGTAGGCATGGAAAATTTGCAAAAATTTCGAAAATCCTCCGTAACTTCGTCATTTGAAGGACGATCAGGATGTCCTTTGGCACGCATATGGGGACGGATTCGTGATGTACGACTATGAAATCAAAAGCCCAAATATCCTTTAAACAACAGAGTTAGAAGGACTTTTTTGCTGAGAGAAAACATGCTCTATCTTGGCCATATCCTTGCTGATCCTGATGAGTCCTATGGCAATCAACTCGCCTTAACAAGGACTATCAGCTGGCCAAAGGACATTCCGATCGTCCTTGTGGTTCCCGAGATATTCATGATTTTGTAACTTTGTAGCGACTCTTTGCATTTTTTTTTCGACTCCGCAATTGAAAATTTGCAAGTCCAAAAATTAAAAACTTTTGCATACTTTGGGGATGAGATATAAATCTCAGTCCAAAAATTTAAATGTGTTTATCTCAGAAACTACAGCGATAATTTAGATAGCCATTGGCCGGTCGATAGCCCTAACAAATACGTTTCAAAATAACTGTTGATTGTTATTAAAAAAATAAAGAATATATTAAAAAAACAAACAAGAATTTTTCGAAAAAATCTACAAGGGGTAGGCATGGAAAATTTGCAAAAATTTCGAAAATCCTCCGTAACTTCGTCATTTGAAGGACGATCAGGATGTCCTTTGGCATGCATATGGGGACGGATTCGTGATGTACGACTATGAAATCAAAAGCCCAAATATCCTTTAAACAACAGAGTTAGAAGGACTTTTTTGCTGAGAGAAAACATGCTCTATCTTGGCCATATCCTTGCTGATCCTGATGAGTCCTATGGCAATCAACTCGCCTTAACAAGGACTATCAGCTGGCCAAAGGACATTCCGATCGTCCTTGTGGTTCCCGAGATATTCATGATTTTGTAACTTTGTAGCGACTCTTTGCATTTTTTTTTCGACTCCGCAATTGAAAATTTGCAAGTCCAAAAATTAAAAACTTTTGCATACTTTGGGGATGAGATATAAATCTCAGTCCAAAAATTTAAATGTGTTTATCTCAGAAACTACAGCGATAATTTAGATAGCCATTGGCCGGTCGATAGCCCTAACAAATACGTTTCAAAATAACTGTTGATTGTTATTAAAAAAATAAAGAATATATTAAAAAAACAAACAAGAATTTTTCGAAAAAATCTACAAGGGGTAGGCATGGAAAATTTGCAAAAATTTCGAAAATCCTCCGTAACTTCGTCATTTGAAGGACGATCAGGATGTCCTTTGGCATGCATATGGGGACGGATTCGTGATGTACGACTATGAAATCAAAAGCCCAAATATCCTTTAAACAACAGAGTTAGAAGGACTTTTTTGCTGAGAGAAAACATGCTCTATCTTGGCCATATCCTTGCTGATCCTGATGAGTCCTATGGCAATCAACTCGCCTTAACAAGGACTATCAGCTGGCCAAAGGACATTCCGATCGTCCTTGTGGTTCCCGAGATATTCATGATTTTGTAACTTTGTAGCGACTCTTTGCATTTTTTTTTCGACTCCGCAATTGAAAATTTGCAAGTCCAAAAATTAAAAACTTTTGCATACTTTGGGGATGAGATATAAATCTCAGTCCAAAAATTTAAATGTGTTTATCTCAGAAACTACAGCGATAATTTAGATAGCCATTGGCCGGTCGATAGCCCTAACAAATACGTTTCAAAATAACTGTTGATTGTTATTAAAAAAATAAAGAATATATTAAAAAAACAAACAAGAATTTTTCGAAAAAATCTACAAGGGGTAGGCATGGAAAATTTGCAAAAATTTCGAAAATCCTCCGTAACTTCGTCATTTGAAGGACGATCAGGATGTCCTTTGGCATGCATATGGGGACGGATTCGTGATGTACGACTATGAAATCAAAAGCCCAAATATCCTTTAAACAACAGAGTTAGAAGGACTTTTTTGCTGAGAGAAAACATGCTCTATCTTGGCCATATCCTTGCTGATCCTGATGAGTCCTATGGCAATCAACTCGCCTTAACAAGGACTATCAGCTGGCCAAAGGACATTCCGATCGTCCTTGTGGTTCCCGAGATATTCATGATTTTGTAACTTTGTAGCGACTCTTTGCATTTTTTTTTCGACTCCGCAATTGAAAATTTGCAAGTCCAAAAATTAAAAACTTTTGCATACTTTGGGGATGAGATATAAATCTCAGTCCAAAAATTTAAATGTGTTTATCTCAGAAACTACAGCGATAATTTAGATAGCCATTGGCCGGTCGATAGCCCTAACAAATACGTTTCAAAATAAC
>JAWNOW010000831.1:0-11395 GCA_035045625.1 Drosophila formosana | reverse complement strand
ATCGACAAAATTGGAAAATTGTAAAATTTGTTGAATTAAAAATATCGAGAAAAATGCAAAAATTCCCAAAATTCAAAAATCGACATAAATTTAAAATTTCGAAAAATTTCCGAAATTTTATAAAAAAACTAAATTTTTCCAAAAATAGTAAAAACTGTAAAATCGACAAAATCACAAACTTCTTTAAAAAAGAAATCGACAAAATTGGAAAATTGTACAATTTGTTGAATTAAAAATATCGAGAAAAATGCAAAAATTCCCAAAATTCAAAAATCGACATAAATTTAAAATTTCGAAAAACTTCCGAAATTTTATAAAAAATAGAAATTTTTTCCAAAAGAGTAAAAACTGTAAAATCGACAAAATCACAAACTTCTTTAAATAAAGAAATCGACAAAATTGGAAAATTGTAAAATTTGTTGAATTAAAAATATCGAAAAAAATGCAAAAATTCCCAAAATTCAAAAATCGACATAAATTTAAAGTTTCGAAAAATTTCCGAAATTTATTTTTCCAAAATAGTAAAAACTGTAAAATCGACAAAATCACAAATTTCTTTAAATAAAGAAATCGACAAAATTGGAAAATTGTAAAATTTGTTGAATTAAAAATATCGAGAAAAATGCAAAAATTCCCAAAATTCAAAAATCGACATAAATTTAAAATTTCGAAAAATTTCCGAAATTTTATGAAAAAACTAAATGTTTTCCAAAATAGTAAAAACTGTAAAATCGACAAAATCACAAAATTCTTTAAATAAAGAAATCGACAAAATTGGAAAATTGTAAAATTTGTTGAATTAAAAATATCGAGAAAAATGCAAAAATTCCCAAAATTCAAAAATCGACATAAATTTAAAATTTCGAAAAATTTCCGAAATTTTATAAAAAAAAGAAATTTTTTCCAAAACAGTAAATACTGTAAAATCGACAAAATCACAAAGCTCTTTAAATTAAGAAATCGACAAAATTGAAAAATTTGTTTAATTAAAAATATCAAGGAAAATTCAAAAATTCCCAAAAATACAAAAAATCGACATTAATTTAAAATTTGGAAAAATTTCCGAAATTTTATAAAAAAATAAATTTTTTCCAAAATAGTAAAAACTGTAAAATCGACAAAATCACAAACTTCTTTAAATAAAGAAATCGACAAAATTGAAAAATTGTAAAATTTGTTGAATTAAAAATATCGAGAAAAATGCAAAAATTCCCAAAATTCAAAAATCGACATAAATTTAAAATTTCGAAAAATTTCCGAAATTTTATAAAAAAAAGAAATTTTTTCTAAAATAGTAAAAACTGTAAAATCGACAAAATCACAAACTCTTTAAATAAAGAAATCGACAAAATTGGAAAATTGAAAAATTTGTTGAATTAAAAATATCAAGGAAAATTAAAAAATTCCCAAAATTCAAAAATCGACATAAATTTTAAAATACAAAAATCGACATTAATTTAAAATTTGGAAAAATTTCCGATATTTTATAAAAAACGAAATTTTTTCCAAAATAGTAAAAATTGTAAAATCAACAAAATCACAAACTTCTTTAAATAAAGAAATCGAAAAAATTGGAAAATTGGAAAATTTGTTGAATTAAAAATATCGAGAAAAATTCAAAAATTCCCAAAATTCAAAAATCGACATATAATTTAAAATTTGGAAAAATTTCCGAAATTTAAAAAAAAAAGAAGATAAAAAAAATCAAAAAGTTCTTTAAATAAAGAAATCGACAAAATTGGAAAATTGTAAAATTTGTTGAATTAAAAATATCGAGAAAAAATGCAAAAATTCCCAAAATTCAAAAATCGACATAAATTTAAAATTTCGAAAAATTTCCATAAAAAAGAAAATTTTTCCAAAATAGTAAAAACTGTAAAATCGACAAAATCACAAACTTCTTTAAATAAAGAAATCGACAAAATTGGAAAATTGTAAAATTTGTTGAATTAAAAATATCGAGAAAAATGCAAAATTTCCCAAAATTCAAAAATCGACATAAATTTAAAATTTCGAAAAATTTCCGAAATTTTATGAAAAAAAAAATTTTTTCCAAAATAGTAAAAACTGTAAAATCGACAAAATCACAAACTTCTTTAAATAAAGAAATCGACAAAATTGGAAAATTGTAAAATTTGTTGAATTAAAAATATTGAGAAAAATGCAAAAATTCCCAAAATTCAAAAATCGACATAAATTTAAAATTTCGAAAAATTTCCGAAATTTTATGAAAAAAATAAATGTTTTCCAAAATAGTAAAAACTGTAAAATCGACAAAATCACAAACTTCTTTAAATAAAGAAATCGACAAAATTGGAAAATTGTAAAATTTGTTGAATTAAAAATATCGAGAAAAATGCAAAAATTCCCAAAATTCAAAAATCGACATAAATTTAAAATTTCGAAAAATTTCCGAAATTTTATAAAAAAAGAAATTTTTTCCAAAATAGTAAAAACTGTAAAATCGACAAAATCACAAACTTCTTTAAATAAAGAAATCGACAAAATTGGAAAATTGTAAAATTTGTTGAATTAAAAATATCGAGAAAAATGCAAAAATTCCCAAAATTCAAAAATCGACATAAATTTAAAATTTCGAAAAATTTCCGAAATTTTATAAAAAAAGAAATGTTTTCCAAAATAGTAAAAACTGTAAAATCGACAAAATCACAAACTTCTTTAAATAAAGAAATCGACAAAATTGGAAAATTGAAAAATTTGTTGAATTAAAAATATCAAGAAAAATTCAAAAATTCCCAAAATTCAAAAATCGACATAAATTTAAAATTTCGAAAAATTTCCGAAATTTTATAAAAAAAAAAATTTTTTCCAAAATAGTAAAAACTGTAAAATCGACAAAATCACAAACTTCTTTAAATAAAGAAATCGACAAAATTGGAAAATTGTAAAATTTGTTGAATTAAAAATATCGAGAAAAATGCAAAAATTCCCAAAATTCAAAAATCGACATAAATTTAAAATTTCGAAAAATTTCCGAAATTTTATAAAAAAAAAATTTTTTCCAAAATAGTAAAAACTGTAAAATCGACAAAATCACAAACTTCTTTAAATAAAGAAATCGACAAAATTGGAAAATTGGAAAATTTGTTGAATTAAAAATATCGAGAAAAATGCAAAAATTCCCAAAATTCAAAAATCGACATAAATTTAAAATTTCGAAAAATTTCCGAAATTTTATAAAAAAAATAAATTTTTTCCAAAATAGTAAAAACTGTAAAATCGACAAAATCACAAAGCTTCTCTAAATTAAGAAATCGTCAAAATTGGAAAATTGAAAAATTTGTTGAATTAAAAATATCAAGGAAAATTTAAAAATTCCCAAAAATACAAAAATCGACATTAATTTAAAATTTGGAAAAATTTCCGATATTTTATAAAAAAAGAAATTTTTTCCAAAATAGTAAAAATTGTAAAATCAACAAAATCACAAACTTCTTTAAATAAAGAAATCGAAAAAATTGGAAAATTTGTTGAATTAAAAATATTGAGAAAAAATGCAAAAATTCCCAAAATTCAAAAATCAACATAAATTAAAAGTTTCCGAAATTTTATAAAAAAAAGAAATTTTTCCAAAATAGTAAAAACTGTAAAATCGACAAAATCACAAACTTCTTTAAATAAAGAAATCGACAAAATTGAAAAATTGGAAAATTTGTTGAATTAAAAATATTGAGAAAAATGCGAAAATTCCCAAATTTCAAAAATCGACATAAATTTAAAATTTCGAAAAATTTCCGAAATTTTATGAAAAAATAAATGTTTTCCAAAATAGTAAAAACTGTAAGATCGACAAAATCACAAAGCTCTCTAAATTAGAAAATCGTCAAAGTTGGAAAATTGAAAAATTTCTTGAATTAAAATTATCAAGGAAAATTCAAAAATTCCGAAAAATGCAAAAATCGACATTAATTTAAAATTTGGAAAAATTTCCGATAATTTATAATAAACGAAATTTTTTCCAAAATAGTAAAAATTGTAAAATCAACAAAATCATTAAAAATATCAAGGAAATTTCAAAATTTCAGGAAATTCAAAAATCGACATAAATTTAAAATTATGAAAATCTTCCGATATTTTATTAAAAAAATTAATTTTTTCCAAATAGTAAAATCTGTAAAATCGACAAAATCACAAAATTCTTTAAATTAAGAAATCGACAAAATTGGAAATTTGTAAAATTTGTTGAATAAAAAATATCGAGAAAAATGCATAAATTCCCAAAATTCAAAAATCGACATAAATTTTAAACTTCGAAAAATTTCTGAAATTTTTTTCAAAATAGAAAAAACTGTAAAATCGACAAAATCACAAAATTCTCTAAATAAAGAAATCGACAAAATTGGAAATTTGTTGAATTAAAAATATCGAGAAAAATGCATAAATTCCCAAAATTCAAAAATCGACATAAATTTTAAATTTCGAAAAATTTCCGAAATTTTTTTCAAAATAGAAAAAACTGTAAAATCGACAAAACCACAAACTTCTTTAAATAAAAAAATCGTCAAAATTGGAAAATTGTAAAATTTGTTGAATTAAAACTATCGACATGAATAAAAATGCAAAATTTCCAAAAATTCAAAATCGACATAAATTTAAAATTTCGAAAAATTTCCGAAATTTTTTCCAAAATAGTAAAAACTGTAAAATCGACAAAATCACAAATTTCTTTAAATAAAGAAATTGACAAAATTTGGAAATTGTAAAATTTGTTGAATTAAAAATATTGAGAAAAATTCAAATCTTCCCAAAATTCAAAAATCGACTTAAATTTAAAATTTCGAAAAATTTCCGAAATTTTATGAAAAAAATAAATGTTTTCCAAAATATTAAAAACTGTAAAATCGACAAAATCACAAATTTCTTTAAAAAAAAGAAATCGACAAAATTGGAAATTTTTAAAATTTGTTGAATTAAAAATTTCGAAAAAATGCAAAAATTTCCAAAATTCAAAAATCGACATAAATTTAAAATTTCGAAAAATTTCCGAAATTTTATAATAAATAGAAATTTTTTCCAAAAGAGCAAATACTGTAAAATCGACAAAATCACAAACTTCTTTAAATAAAGAAATCGGCAAAATTGGAAAATTTTAAAATTTGTTGAATTAAAAATATTGAGAAAAATGCCAAAATTCTCAAAATTCAAAAATCGGCATAAATTAAAAATTTTGAAAAATTCTCAAAATTCAAAAATCGGCATAAATTAAAAATTTTGAAAAATTTCCGAAATTTTAAAAGAAAATAATTTTTTTCCAAAATAGTAAAAACTGTTAAATCGACAAAATCACAAAGCTCTCTAAATTAGGAAATCGTCAAAATTGGAAAATTAAAAAATTTGTTGAATTAAAAATATCAAGGAAAATTTAAAAATTCCCAAAAATACAAAAATCGACACTAATTTAAAATTTGGAAAAATTTCCTATATTTTATAACAAACGAAATTTTTTCCAAAATAGTAAAAATTGTAAAATCAACAAAATCACAAACTTCTTTAAATAAAGAAATCGAAAAAATTGGAAAATTGTAAAATTTGTTGAATGAAAAATATTGAGAGAAAATGCAAAAATTCCCAAAATTCAAAAATCAACATAAATTAAAAGTTTCCGAAATTTTATAAAAAAAAGAAATTTTTCCAAAATAGTAAAAACTGTAAAATCGACAAAATCACAAACTTCTTTAAATAAAGAAATCGACAAAATTGGAAAATTGAAAAATTTGTTGAATTAAAAATATTGAGAAAAATGCAAAAATTCCCAAATTTCAAAAATCGACATAAATTTAAAATTTCGAAAAATTTCCGAAATTTTATGAAAAAAATAAATGTTTTCCAAAATAGTAAAAACTGTAAAATCGACAAAATCACAAAGCTCTCTAAATTAGAAAATCGTCAAAGTTGGAAAATTGAAAAATTTCTTGAATTAAAATTATCAAGGAAAATTCAAAAATTCCGAAAAATGCAAAAATCGACATTAATTTAAAATTTGGAAAAATTTCCGATAATTTATAATAAACGAAATTTTTTCCAAAATAGTAAAAACTGTAAAATCAACAAAATCACAAACTTCTTTAAATAAAAAATCGAAAAATTGGAAAATTCAAAAATTTGTCGAAGTGAAAATATCGAGAAAAATGCAAAATTTCAAAATTTAAAAATCGACATGAATTTAAAATTTCGAAAATTTTATTAAAAAAATTAATTTTTTCCAAAATAGTAAAAATCTGTAAAATCGACAAAATCACAAACTTCTTTAAATAAAGAAATCGACAAAATTGGAAATTTGTAAAATTTGTTGAATTAAAAATATCGAGAAAAATGCAAAAATTCCCAAAATTCAAAAATCGACATAAATTTAAAATTTCGAAAAATTTCCGAAATTTTATAAAAAAAAAATTGTTTCAAAATAGAAAAAACTGTAAAATCGACAAAACCACAAACTTCTTTAAATAAAAAAATCGTCAAAATTGGAAAATATTCCCAAAATTCAAAAATCCACATTAATTTAAAATTTGGAAAAATTTCCGATAATTTATAATAAACGAAATTTTTTCCAAAATAGTAAAAATTGTAAAATCAACAAAATCATTAAAAATATCAAGGAAATTTCAAAATTTCAGGAAATTCAAAAATCGACATAAATTTAAAATTTTGAAAAACTTCCGATATTTTATTAAAAAAATTAATTTTTTCCAAATAGTAAAATCTGTAAAATCGACAAAATCACAAAATTCTTTAAATTAAGAAATCGACAAAATTGGAAAATTGTAAAATTTGTTGAATTAAAAATATCGACAAAAAATGCAAATATTGGCAAAATTCAAAAATCGACATGAATTTAAAATTTCGAAAAATTTCGAAATATTTTTTCCAAAATAGAAAAAACTGTAAAATCGACAAAATCACAAAATTCTTAAATAAAGAAATCGACAAAATTGGAAAATTTGTTGAATTAAAAATATCGAGAAAAAATGCAAAAATTCCCAAAATTCAAAAATCGACATGAATTTAAAATTTCGAAAAATTTCCGAAATTTTTTCCAAATTAGTAAAAACTATAAAATCGACAAAATCACAAATTTCTTTAAATAATTAAATTGACAAAATTGGAAAATATTCCCAAAATTCAAAAATCGACTTAAATTTAAAATTTCGAAAAATTTCCGAAATTTTATGAAAAAACTAAATGTTTTCCAAAATAGTAAAAACTGTAAAATCGACAAAATCACAAATTTCTTTAAAAAAAAGAAATCGACAAAATTGGAAATTTTTAAAATTTGTTGAATTAAAAATTTCGAAAAAATGCAAAAATTTCCAAAATTCAAAAATCGACAGAAATTTCAAATCTCGAAAAATTTCAAAAATTTGATAAAAAAGAAAATTGTTTCAAAATAGTAAAAACTGTAAAATCGACAAAATCACAAATTTCTTTAAAAAAAAGAAATCGACAAAATTGGAAATTTTAAAATTTGTTGAATTAAAAATTTCGAAAAAAATGCAAAAATTTCCAAAATTCAAAAATCGACATAAATTTAAAATTTCGAAAAATTTCCGAAATTTTATAATAAATAGAAATTTTTTCCAAAAGAGCAAATACTGTAAAATCGACAAAATCACAAACTTCTTTAAATAAAGAAATCGGCAAAATTGGAAAATTTTAAAATTTGTTGAATTAAAAATATTGAGAAAAATGCAAAAATTCTCAAAATTCAAAAATCGGCATAAATTAAAAATTTTGAAAAATTTTCAAAATTCAAAAATCGGCATAAATTAAAAATTTTGAAAAATTTCCGAAATTTTAAAAGAAAATAATTTTTTTCCAAAATAGTAAAAACTGTTAAATCGACAAAATCACAAAGCTCTCTAAATTAGGAAATCGTCAAAATTGGAAAATTAAAAAATTTGTTGAATTAAAAATATCAAGGAAAATTTAAAAATTCCCAAAAATACAAAAATCGACACTAATTTAAAATTTGGAAAAATTTCCGAAATTTTATAAAAAACGAAATTTTTTCCAAAATAGTAAAAATTGTAAAATCAACAAAATCACAAACTTCTTTAAATAAAGAAATCGAAAAAATTGGAAAATTGGAAAATTTGTTGAATTAAAAATATTGAGAAAAAATGCAAAAATTCCCAAAATTCAAAAATCGACATAAATTAAAAATTTCCGAAATTTTATAAAAAAAAGAAATTTTTCCAAAATAGTAAAAACTGTAAAATCGACAAAATCACAAACTTCTTTAAATAAAGAAATCGACAAAATTGAAAAATTGGAAAATTTGTTGAATTAAAAATATTGAGAAAAATGCAAAAATTCCCAAATTTCAAAAATCGACATAAATTTAAAATTTCGAAAAATTTCCGAAATTTTATGAAAAAATAAATGTTTTCCAAAATAGTAAAAACTGTAAAATCGACAAAATCACAAAGCTCTCTAAATTAGAAAATCGTCAAAGTTGGAAAATTGAAAAATTTCTTGAATTAAAATTATCAAGGAAAATTCAAAAATTCCGAAAAATGCAAAAATCGACATTAATTTAAAATTTGGAAAAATTTCCGATAATTTATAATAAACGAAATTTTTTCCAAAATAGTAAAAATTGTAAAATCAACAAAATCATTAAAAATATCAAGGAAATTTCAAAATTTCAGGAAATTCAAAAATCGACATAAATTTAAAATTTTGAAAAACTTCCGATATTTTATTAAAAAAATTAATTTTTTCCAAATAGTAAAATCTGTAAAATCGACAAAATCACAAAATTCTTTAAATAAAGAAATCGACAAAATTGGAAATTTGTAAAATTTGTTGAATTAAAAATATCGAGAAAAATGCATAAATTCCCAAAATTCAAAAATCGACATAAATTTTAAATTTCGAAAAATTTCCGAAATTTTTTTCAAAATAGAAAAAACTGTAAAATCGACAAAATCACAAAATTCTCTAAATAAAGAAATCGACAAAATTGGAAATTTGTAAAATTTGTTGAATTAAAAATATCGAGAAAAATGCATAAATTCCCAAAATTCAAAAATCGACATAAATTTTAAATTTCGAAAAATTTCCGAAATTTTTTTCAAAATAGAAAAAACTGTAAAATCGACAAAATCACAAACTTCTTTAAATAAAGAAATCGTCAAAATTGGAAAATTGTAAAATTTGTTGAATTAAAAATATCGACAAAAAATGCAAATATTGGCAAAATTCAAAAATCGACATGAATTTAAAATTTTGAAAAATTTCCGAAATTTTTTCCAAAATAGTAAAAACTATAAAATCGACAAAATCACAAATTTCTTTAAATAAAGAAATTGACAAAATTGGAAAATTGTAAAATTTGTTGAATTAAAAATATTGAGAAAAATGCAAATATTCCCAAAATTCAAAAATCGACTTAAATTTAAAATTTCGAAAAATTTCCGAAATTTTATGAAAAAACTAAATGTTTTCCAAAATAGTAAAAACTGTAAAATCGACAAAATCACAAATTTCTTTAAAAAAAAGAAATCGACAAAATTGGAAATTTTTAAAATTTGTTGAATTAAAAATTTCGAAAAAATGCAAAAATTTCCAAAATTCAAAAATCGACAGAAATTTAAAATCTCGAAAAATTTCAAAAATTTGATAAAAAAGAAAATTGTTTCAAAATAGTAAAAACTGTAAAATCGACAAAATCACAAATTTCTTTAAAAAAAGAAATCGACAAAATTGGAAATTTTTAAAATTTGTTGAATTAAAAATTTCGAAAAAAATGCAAAAATTTCCAAAATTCAAAAATCGACATAAGCTTAAAATTTCGAAAAATTTCCGAAATTTTATGAAAAAACTAAATGTTTTCCAAAATAGTAAAAACTGCAAAATCGACAAAATCACAAATTTCTTTAAAAAAAGAAATCGACAAAATTGGAAAATTTTAAAATTTTGTTGAATTAAAAATTTCGAAAAAATGCAAAAATTTCCAAAATTCAAAAATCGACATAAATTTAAAATTTCGAAAAATTTCAAAAATTTTATAAAAAAAGAAAATTTTTTCAAAATAGAAAAAACTGTAAAATCGACAAAATCACAAACTTCTTTAAATAAAGAAATCGTCAAAATTGGAAAATATTAAAAATTCAGAAAAATTCAAAAATTCCCAAAATTCAAAAATCGACATTAATTTAAAATTTCGAAAAATTTCCGATAATTTATAATAAACGAAATTTTTTCCAAAATAGTAAAAATTGTAAAATCAACAAAAATCATTAAAAATATCAAGGAAATTTCAAAATTGTCAGGAAATTCAAAAATCGACATAAATTTAAAATTTCGAAAAACTTCCGAAATTTTATTAAAAAATTGAATTTTTTCCAAATAGTAAAAACTGTAAAATCGACAAAATCACAAACTTCTTTAAATAAAGAAATCGACAAAATTGGAAAATTGTAAAATTTGTTGAATTAAAAATATCGACGAAAAATGCAAAAATTCCCAAAAATTCAAAAATCGACATTAATTTAAAAATTTCGAAAAATTTCCGAAATTTTTTCCAATAATTAGTAATTTAAATTTGACAATTTCACATAATTTATAATTAATCAAATTTATCAATTTTCCAATTTTAACGATTTATATTTTACTTTAAAAATTTGTCGATTTTAATGTTTTCCGATTTTACAGATTTTCTACTTAAAAATTTTTCTTAATAAAATTTCGGAAATTTTTCGAAATTTTAAATTTATGTCGATTTTTGAAATTTTGAAATTTCCTTGATATTTTCAATTGATTTTGTTGATTTTAAAATTTTTACTATTTTGGAAAAAATTTCATTTATTATAAATTATCGGAAATTTTGCAGATTTTTTATTTAAATCGATTTTGAATTTTGTCGTATTTTACTAGATTTTCTATTTGAAAAATTTCTTTATCAGAATTTTTGGAAATTTTTCAGAAATTTTAAATTTATGTCGATTTTTGAATTTTGGGAAATTTTTGCATTTTTTTCGAAATTTTTAATTCAACAAATTTTAAAAATTTCCAATTTTGTCGATTTCTTTTTTTAAAGAAATTTGTGATTTTGTCGATTTTGCAATTTTTACTATTTTGGAAAACAATTTATTTTTTTTCATAAAATTTCGGAAATTTTTCGAAATTTTACATGTCGATTTTTTGAAAATTTTGCATTTTTTCGAAATTTTAATTCAACAAATTTTTTCCAATTTTGCGATTTCTTTTTTTTAATTTGTGAAATTTTTTATTTTGAAATATTTTTATAAAATTTTGAAATTTTCGAATTTAAATTTATGTCGATTTTTGAATTTTGGAAATTTTTAATTTTTTCGATATTTTTAATTCAACGAATTTTTTAAATTTTTACAATTTTCCAATTTTGTCAATT
>JAWNOW010000830.1:0-16759 GCA_035045625.1 Drosophila formosana | reverse complement strand
AAACGTATATAAAAGAGCATCTCAAGTGTTCTCCAGTCCGTTTTTGCTTAGTGCAGAGTACTCTGCCCAGCCTCTACATTCGTTCAACTTTGTCACTTGTTACGTTTCACTTGCTTGTCCGCCAAGTCCTTAATATATGCAGTGCAAATATACATACATATTTCTAGAATACTGTAACAGTGTTACAGCTCCGAATTACATACATACAAGTGCCTGCAAACTGTAACTCAGTTACAGTACCGAACTATGTTACATACATACAATTGTCTGGGTACTGTAACGTTACACTGCTTCCAAAAACTTACCTAGTTGTATGCGCACTCACACATACCCTTCATTGGCTACTAATAAAAACTCTAATAATATATCAATTGTTATTGTTATTCCGTCTATTTATGTATGCCTGCTCGCTCCGTTGGTGCCGTTATTCTGACATACATATATACACAGACATATACGGCAATAAGTATATGCACATATATATGTACATGAATATAATACATATTATCCAAATTGCTGCAGTGCCGTTTCGGCAGCATCATACATACATACACTGTCGTCAGCTTTCCGTTATTAGACACACTGGGCCACACTCATTGAGCATTATATTTATTGTCTAGCCTACAGCAGAATTTACTCTTCAGTTCTGCTACGCGGCACACTGGGACAAAGACATAACACACTGTAATAATTATTAGTATTATTATTATATCTCCTACAGCAACATATTAATATAAATAAAAATAAATATATAAAGAAAAAACCTGTTTTCTGGCTAGTAGTATTCTTGTATATTTTCTTTCCACAGCAAAAATACAACAAGGAAAGAAATCACTTCGTATATATTGTGGTATTTTTTGCCATTTTTTTATTTTTATTTGTTGCTACAGTCTTGTCCCGTTAATCCTGTTCATCCCAAGGAATTTTTTTTTTTTTTTTTAATAAACATGCGAACATAAGGCAGGGCATGAGTTTAAACGGTAGCAAAGGGTTTAGAGTGAGTGGGTCCATTGCAGAGACTCACAAGCGCCATCAAGTGGTCCACGTGAGATACGGTTCTTTGGTAATAGCGACAGGTAAGTCTTTGGTTGTAGTAGGAAAAGAGTGAGTTTAGTGCTTGGGTAATTTGGTAAGCAAACCCACTGTAAGAGAGGGGAAAATTGGATGCAGATTGCAGGTGAATCCACATATCTCTGTCCATAGTGTTGCAGTACAGTAGAAGTGGAAGTAACAGGTAGGTTTGGGGCCTTTGGAGTTTGTTGGTTTTCTATAAGTAGAGAGGAAACGTACACAATTGAACACTCATATCATTGTCTATGGTTTCTTCATACAATAGAGGTGGTGTGTTTGGCTGGAGCAGGTCTAGGCCGACAGAGGGGGTGCATTAGGTATTAGTGCCATAGCAGAGCTCAGATGGCAGGGGAGTTAGGGTAAAAGTCTGATTTGGGGAAGAAAGATGGAAGTTTCAGGAGAGTGAGAGGAAAGAAGGAAGGGAGGGGGATGGAAGGGAAGGTGGGTGGATAGTAGGGAAGAGAGAAAGAGATAGCACGAATAGGGGTAGGAGTGGAGGGAGTAGGAAAGAAGGGAACAGGATAGGAGGGGGTAGGAGGAGACTGGAGGGGGTGGGGAAGGGGTAATAAGTGGATGGGAGGAAAGGGAGAGAACAGTGTGGAAGGGAGGGTAAGGGACTGAAGGAAGAGGGAAGGGAGAAGGAAAGTGGGTGGATAGTAGACAGGAGAAGAGAGAAAATTGTGGTGAAGTGAGGACAGTAGAAGGGATGATTAGGGAAGGGGGATAGGAGTATAGTGCAAGAGAAGGAAGGGAAGAAAGGGAAAGAAGAATAGGAGGGGAGAGATAAGGGAAAGGCGAGGACAAAGGAGGATGGAGGAGCGAGTGATAAGGGCAGGGAAGGCAAAGGAGTGGAAAGCACAGAAAGGAAAAGAGGAGGGAAGATAGAATATGAATGGAAAGTAGTAATTAAAAGGAAGAAGAGGAGATGGGAGGAAAGAGAGGATAGAGAAGGGGGAAAGCAGTAGGAGAGGGAGGGAAAGGGAGAGTAGGGGACAGGAGAAAGAAGAAAGGGAAGGGGATGAAAAAGAAAGAAGGAAAAGGAAAGTGGGTGAATAGTAAAGAGGAGAAAAAAGAGAAATTGTGATGAAGAAAGGAGAGGAAAAGGAATGGCAAAAGAAGGGGGATAGGAGTAGAGTGAAGAAGAAGGAAGGGAAAGGAAAGAAAGGGAAAGGAGGATAGGAGGGGAAAAATAAATGAAAGGAGAGGACAAGAGAGGATGGAAAAGGGAAAGATAAGGGAAGGGAAAGGAAAAGAAGGGAAAGGAATGGAATGCACAGAAAACAAAAGAATAGAAAGAAAGAGGAGAAAAGGAAAGGAAAGAAAAGGAAAGGAAAGATAGGATATGAAAGGGAAGTAATAAGTGAAAGGAAGGAAAGGAGATGGGAGGAAAGAGAGGATAGAGAAGGGAGAAAACAGTAGAAAGGGAAGGAAAGGGAGAGTAGGGGACAGGAGAAAGAAGAAAGGGAAGGGGATGAAAAAGAAAGAAGGAAAAGGAAAGTGGGTGAATAGTAAAGAGGAGAAAAGAGAGAAATTGTGATGAAGAAAGGAGAGGAAAAGGAATGGCAAAAGAAGGGGGATAGGAGTAGAGTGAAGAAGAAGGAAGGGAAAGGAAAGAAAGGGAAAGGAGGATAGGAGGGGAAAAATAAATGAAAGGAGAGGACAAGAGAGGATGGAAAAGGGAAAGATAAGGGAAGGGAAATGAAAGGAAGGGAAAGGAATGGAATGCACAGGAAACAAAAGAATAGAAAGAAAGAGGAGAAAAGGAAAGGAAAGAAAAGGAAAGGAAAGATAGGATATGAAGGGGAAGTAATAAGTGAAAGGAAGGAAAGGAGATGGGAGGAAAGAGAGGATAGAGAACACCACGCAACATGGCACCGCACACACATATCAACGGCAGACTTTATCTGTATGCCGCCAATGAATCTACAATCAAAACCTACGGAAACTGTACTCTTTAGCTCGACCTGGCACGAAATACAAAGATCTCTGGAACTCAAGTTCTCGAATTTGTCAGCTGATGTGCAAAAGATCGACAAAATGCTTTCTCTCGAGCGAGTCCATGCCCACAACGTTTGTCACTTCATTGAGACAAGCGGCGCACCTGTAGCTGAGCGACCTAGACGATTATCTGGCAAGAAACTTGCTTCAGCCAAATCGCAGTTCAACACGCTCATAGATGAAGGAATCTGCCGCTACTCCAAAAGCCCATGGGCCAGTCCCTTGCACATGGTGGCTAAAAAGGATGCATCTTGGCGCGCCTGTGGCGATTACCGCAAGCTGAATGGGATTACGGTTCCAGACCGTTATCCGATTCCACACATTCAGGATTTTGCTGATCGCCTTCACAACAAGCACATTTTCACAACGCTTGATCTCGAAAAGGCTTACTACCAAATTCCCATGGCGCAGAAGGACATAAAGAAGATGGCTATTTGCACGCCATTTGGCCTGATTGAATTTGTTTTCATGCCATTTGGACTAAAAAATGCAACGCAAGCTTTCCAGCGGTTCATTGACCAGATCTTTCGTGAAATTGAATACGTGTTTTGTTATGTCGATTACATTCTCATCATGTCGAGCTCGGAAGAACAGCATAAGCAACACGTGCAAAATGTTCTTAACATTCTTAAGAATCACGGATTGGTCATCAACCGAGACAAATGCAATTTTGCACAGGCAGAGGTACAGTTCCTCGGCTATGTGGTTAGCAGCAAAGGTATAAAACCACCAAAGGATCGAATAAGTGCGATGTTGAACTTCCCACAGCCACAAACAATCTGTGAATTGGGCCGATTCCTGGGAATTTTGAACTATTATTGCATTCCTCACGCTTCGCGAATACAGGCTCCATTCAACGACTTAACACGCAACATGAAAAAGAATGATAAGCGACCCATTAATTGGAATCCTGAAACTATCGAAACTTTTCTGGAATGCAAAAGAAGCTTGGTAAACGCAACCACGCTCGCCTACCCCAATCCACGCGCTGACCTCTGCCTGGTTTGTGACGCGTCAGACACAGCAATTGGAGCTGTTTTGGAGCAGGGTTCTGAGCGTAGTTGGTAACCTCTTGGATTTTACTCCAAGAAGCTCAATAGTACTGAACGCAATTACAGCACCTATGACCGCGAATTGTTGGCAATCTACGAGGCGATAAAACATTTCAAGCATGTGTTGGAAGCAAGAGTGTTTGTAATTAAAACTGATCACAAGCCTCTAATTTATGCATTTTCACAGCGACTGGAGAAGGCGTCGCCCCGTCAATTGCGACATCTTAGCTTCATTTCCCAATTTTCAACCTCAATTTGTCATTTGAGTGGCGGCGAAAACGTGGTTGCGGATGCATTATCGCGTTTAAACGCAATATCCATGCCATCATCGCTCGACGCCAAAAGCATTCAAGAGGCCCAAGCATCAGACAGCGAATTATCTGCACTTCTAAATGGAACAAGCTAACTTTATTGTGAATCTATAGACAAAGATTTGCGTATTCACTTGTGTTCGTTACACAGCCCTTGAAGTAACTGGTACACCAACTAGAGTCCTTAATCATTTAACAAATACTTAGTCCCACAGCTTTGTAGGCTTCCGACATACAATAATTTGTCCTCTAAATTTCTTTAAACTGCTTAAGATAGCCCAATGACTTACCAGAAACTATTTACCAAAATGCTATATCTCACGTAGACCACTAGATGGCGCTTGTGAGTTTGTGCTGTGGCAACTCTGTCAGCCACCTATTGCCCATTTGCTGGCAACACCATTAACGATAGTTGGGCAACCCAGGAATTGATCGCAGCCAACTTCATGGCGGAGCCACTTGAATTTAGGCTTTTGAATTCACCAGTTATGTTTAATTTCACAATAAACTTTAGTATAATACTTCAGCGTTTTCATTGAGTCTTCACAGGCGCGCCTGTGGCGATTACCGCAAGCTGAATGGGATTACGGTTCCAGACCGTTATCCGATTCCACACATTCAGGATTTTGCTGATCGCCTTCACAACAAGCACATTTTCACAACGCTTGATCTCGAAAAGGCTTACTACCAAATTCCCATGGCGCAGGAGGACATAAAGAAGATGGCTATTTGCACGCCATTTGGCCTGATTGAATTTGTTTTCATGCCATTTGGACTAAAAAATGCAACGCAAGCTTTCCAGCGGTTCATTGACCAGATCTTTCGTGAAATTGAATACGTGTTTTGTTATGTCGATTACATTCTCATCATGTCGAGCTCGGAAGAACAGCATAAGCAACACGTGCAAAATGTTCTTAACATTCTTAAGAATCATGGATTGGTCATCAACCGAGACAAATGCAATTTTGCACAGGCAGAGGTACAGTTCCTCGGCTATGTGGTTAGCAGCAAAGGTATAAAACCACCAAAGGATCGAATAAGTGCGATGTTGAACTTCCCACAGCCACAAACAATCTGTGAATTGGGCCGATTCCTGGGAATTTTGAACTATTATTGCATTCCTCACGCTTCGCGAATACAGGCTCCATTCAACGACTTAACACGCAACATGAAAAAGAATGATAAGCGACCCATTAATTGGAATCCTGAAACTATCGAAACTTTTCTGGAATGCAAAAGAAGCTTGGTAAACGCAACCACGCTCGCCTACCCCAATCCACGCGCTGACCTCTGCCTGGTTTGTGACGCGTCAGACACAGCAATTGGAGCTGTTTTGGAGCAGGGTTCTGAGCGTAGTTGGTAACCTCTTGGATTTTACTCCAAGAAGCTCAATAGTACTGAACGCAATTACAGCACCTATGACCGCGAATTGTTGGCAATCTACGAGGCGATAAAACATTTCAAGCATGTGTTGGAAGCAAGAGTGTTTGTAATTAAAACTGATCACAAGCCTCTAATTTATGCCTTTTCACAGCGACTGGAGAAGGCGTCGCCCCGTCAATTGCGACATCTTAGCTTCATTTCCCAATTTGCAACCTCAATTTGTCATTTGAGTGGCGGCGAAAACGTGGTTGCGGATGCATTATCGCGTTTAAACGCAATATCCATGCCATCATCGCTCGACGCCAAAAGCATTCAAGAGGCTCAAGCATCAGACAGCGAATTATCTGCACTTCTAAATGGAACAACTTCGCTGCAGCTGCAACCTGAGAAGCTCACCAAGGAAGTACATGTATATTGCGATGTGTCGACCGGCTCCGTACGTCCATACATTCCTCAGCCATTGCGACACCGCATTTTTTCCCACGTACATGGATTGTCACACCCCAGCGGCAGAGCAACGCTTAAACAAATCCGGCACAAGTACGTTTGCCTTCTATGTGTAAAGATGTTTTGGCATGGTCAAGAAATTGTCTATCATGTCAAAAGGCGAAGATTCACAAACACAATTCACTGCTGCCTGAAAAGAATGCAATACCAGATCATCGATTCGAGCATGTCCATCTGGACATTGTCATTATGCCACTGGTCGACGGATATTAGTACTGCCTCACAATGATTGACAGATTCTCACGCTGGCCGGAGGCGGTCCCTCTTCGTGACTTGACTGCCGAAACTGTTTGCAGAGCTTTCTGGACTTGCTGGATATCGCGATTTGGTTGTCCAAGGATCATAACGACAGACCAAGGAACTCAATTTGAATCCGCACTTTTCAAGTCATTAGCAAACCTCGTTGGAAGCAATCATATCCATACAACTCCGTACCACCAACAGTCGAATGGTATGATCGAGCGCTGGCATAAATCTTTAAAGGCTGCGTTGATGTGCGATTCCGAGACACCGGGGTTAAAAGTGCTCCCTGCGGCCCTCCTTGGCCTCCGTACTTGCATCAAGGAGGACTTACAAGCTTCGGCTGCTGAGATGCTCTATGCTCTCTTCATCTTCCTAACGATTTTTTTGCAGATTCAAATTCGCTGCCAAGACCAGCGGAGTTTGTGAGTAAATTTCGAACCAGCATGCAAGCGTTGAGGCCTATCTCAGCAGCACACCACAGCAAGCCAAAACTATTCATTCACAAGCTCATCCACGAATGTTCCCATGTGTTTGTGAGAACCGATGCCGTGAAGCAACCGCTACAACCGCCATACTCTGGACCATTCCAAGTAATCGACAAGCCTTCAGACCGAGTTTTTGTAATTCGAATGAATGGCAAGGACACATCCATTTCAGTTGGCAGACTGAAACCAGCATACTTAGAGAGCAAAAACTCTAGTAACGAGACGGAGGATTCCTTGACTACTAAAACTCGGTGCCCAAAAACTTATGAAAGAACTTTCCCGCATTGACTTGTCTAGAGGGGGAGTACTGTGGCAACTCTGTCAGCCACCTATTGCCCATTTGCTGGCAACACCATTAACGATAGTTGGGCAACCCAGGAATTGATCGCAGCCAACTTCATGGCGAAGCCACTTGAATTTAGGCTTTTGAATTCACCAGTTATGTTTAATTTCACAATAAACTTTAGTATAATACATCAGCGTTTTCATTGAGTCTTCTGCACTATTGAAGACGCCAAAGTGCAAATGACTCTCCCACTTTATAAGTACCAATTTGGAGAGAAAAGCCCTTAAACGAAGTTTAAACTCATGGTTTGCATCAGACAAGTATGTTTATATACATAAAAAAAAAAAAGATGACGACGCAAAGATGACGATGTTCCTGTCAATATCGAAAAATTATCTTCTTTTTGCAGCATATTCTGCAGTTCTGTGCCATTACCTCGACGACGGCCTCGGATAAGGTGGTGCCCGTGTCGGCTCGGCGACAACTTGCCTCATGAGAATCCTCTTCTGCGGCATGATTGCGCTGATATCATCCTTCTTCCCGCCTTGATGTGGTGGCTGGCGGCTGAGGGCGATACCGTGATCGCCATATGCAGAGTCGACAACTGAAAAGAGAGTAATTTAAAAAACATATATTACTATTATCTTATTTCACTTTATATATAAATTCAATCAGAACTAATATTTTACAGCTGAATTGCTGATGCAATTAATATACCGCACGCAAAATCAAAAACAAAAATTCTGGAAAAAGTTAATTCCATTTCAATTTGATGATTAGAAATAAAATTCGAGACCCTTATTTAGAAAGAAGTTGACCGAAAGGCCCAAGTCTCAATAGAATCACAATTAAATGAAACATTCAACCAATATGGGATTAGTAGACGTTAAGTCAGTGGATTTCACTGCAAATGTTATTAACAAAATTGAGGTTGAAAATAAAGATTTGGGACTAGTGACCACTTTATTAACTATTATTGTTGTGATTATGTGCCCAAATGTATTGTTCAAATGCCTACAAAAAAAATGTATAAGCAAGGCAAATGACCTTAATAAAATTTAGAGGAGCAGAAAAAAAAAAGAAAAAATATACTAAATGACACAATTAGCACAGTCCATAGCCAATAACATTAGACTATTGCTTTAACGAAGCTCTATTATTGATACATAAAGATACAAACATAGAGGGAGATTGTGCAAGTTCAAGTGAAAAGCCTAATCACCCAAGCTGGGCAAACATATGGTTAAAGAAATTGAGTGTGCAATTTGGTATAATAGGAAAATTAAAATTATTAAACCTTTGGATCGAAAATGGTTTTTTTTTTGCCATGTGGAAAGCCCCAGATGTGATAATAGTTTTACGCCTTGATACAAAAATGTGTTTTGTTGGTGGAACCACCCATGGTTTAAGAAGTGCTGGAGAAGATTCGAAATACATTTGTTTATAAGAAATCATATTGCCTCTACTTCAAATGGCAACCATGTACACTTCAGACACAACATCCGCGTTAACTGTAATTGATGGAGCAGATAATATGACTTCCTCCAAGTCCTTAGATTTCCATTGACATCATAACTCGACTGCCATATTCTGAACACATGTCATATTGCCATGTCATATTGCCATGCCATATTCTGTACACATTTCAGTGATTCTGCTACAGAAGAATTAAAATTAAATTTTATAATTAGTATATTGAATAATCCAATATATACGATTTTTTTCAAAATAATTATACTTATTGTTTCTGGTATGTTTACATCATAAGTCAATTATCATGCTGCAGTTTGGGCGGATGAGGGGTGACGATGTTCTGCTCCCAGAGCATCCATCTATTACAGACAATATAATTCTTCTCTGAAATAAAAATTACGTCTTGACAGCTAAAAGAAGAAAGAATTTGAAATTCCGTTTATGTGTAAGCTATAAAAAATATGAAAGCTACAGTCGAGAGTGCTCGACCGTATGATACCCGCAACCCATTTCGAGAGAAACCAAAAAGCTTAAATGATATTTTAACAAAAAATATACCACCGAATATACTGAAATTTGTTTTTTTTTGTATATACATATTTTTAAGAAATCCATTAAATACCGACATGGTCACACTGTCAACTAAACAAACAAAGCGCGAGCAGCTGCAAGTGAATGTTGCATATAAAACTGTTTCATTAATAACTTCCTTATTTTCCATTCGAATCTCAACCGAATTCACAGGAGTCATTGAGAATATAATTATTATTATGCATACCAAAATTCAATACTCTAGGTCTATTATTACGGCTTTTCCAGTTTTTGGGGGCGGAAAGGGGCGTACCAAAAATCTAAAGCAAACTTGATCTGCGTAAGACCTACACGAATACTGTCACCAAATTTGATATCTCTAGGTCATTCACACACTTAAAATGTCCATATGCATTGGGCACAACAATTTTGATAAATAATTTAACGAATTTTTGTTCTACTTATCCGTATTTTACCAAAATTACAGGGTATACTTAGAATATTAAGCACGGATGGCCTACCAAATTACACGACATTACACGAAGAACTTTTGGAGTTATACGCGATTTACATAAAAAAAATTTGACTTTTTCTAGATTAAAGGGGGCATCCAACTTTTGAAATAAACTTGATCTGCGTAGGGAATGCAGGAACCTTTGTGCCAAATTTGGTGTCTCTATGGCTTCAAACAGACAGACAGACGGACAGACGGACATGGCTATATCGTCTCGGATGTTGACGCTGGTTAAGAATATATACACTTTATGGGGTCGGAGATGCCTCCTTCTGCCATTTACATACATTTTCTGTTGGCACTAAGTTATAATACACTTCTACCCTATGGGTAGCGGGTATAAAAATAATAACAGTAATTACAACAGAATGGATACGGTATGCATCCCATCATTTTTTCGCCCGGCTACCCTAAGCTAAACTATATATGTAAGAAGCAATTACATAGTAAAACGTGAAATTATATAACACATTAAAATAACAGTTAGTTTATATGTTTTATATTGAAAATATACAATGGCTAATAATTATTGAAAAGGATATTATATTTGTATTTATTACATTTAACTCAAAATTAAAATATTTGAATTATGACTTCATATAATATTTTTTAATTACGTCTGCAACAGTAAGCATACTCCAGCCAATGTCCATTTGCTATCTCGTTCCTTGCTCTTTAGATTGAAAGTCCATACATAAGTTGGTCCGCGTAACCTGTAGATTTAAAGTTAAAATGTTAGAGTTCATATTTATTAATGGCTTAAAAGAAGGTTAGATTGCAAGAATAGGGAATGAAAATAATATTTTGAATTGTAAAAATTTTGAAAATGTGTGGAATGGAAATTGTATATAGATAATTTAAACAAAGTAGGCACCCAAGATAGTTAACAGCGCGCTGTAAGTCAAGGCCATGAAATAAATACAAGTCGGCATGCTCACAGTTAGATAGTCGGATCTTGGATCCAAACTTCGTTAGGTGAAAACGTGCGCAACCATTCCCCTTACGTCCACTTTCCTCGAATGCTGGAAACAGTTAGGCCAAGTGATTGCCTTTACAGCTAAGAGACCCAAAATTTCCCGCGCAATTATAGGTGCTTGACACATATCCATACAGACAGGAGTACTCAGTAATAAGTAGAGTCTTGAAGATGGCGATAGTACAAGACTATTTAAGTATGCGAGTACGTATCTTACGGAAGACGGAGTGCGAACGTCTCTATGCACTGCGGGTCTACAACGGTTTCAGATTTATTTCTGATGACGTCGCGATAGCCACTATTGGTATGATGCCGTTGCACATCCTAGCTGAGGAGAGGAGGAGAGCCTAAGAAAATGTCGGAAAAAGTGAAACAAACCTTTCAAAGGTCGCTGTAAGCTTTCAGTTATCTAGCTATCTACACGAGAACGATCCATGGTGCCACCCTCAAGTGGAAGAGACAGGCCTACACATATTGGTGGACTTCCGTGAATCAGAACTAGGGAACGGCTTGAGCTCCAAGAATCCTTGGGGACTAGCGTCAAGGCGGAAATAGCAACTACTCAGTAAAATAGCGGGCAGTAGACTCTCACGACTCTCTATCTCTGTATTTTGTTGTATTTTCTAGTTATCAATGAGGAGTTATTTGACCAGCCCTGGCGTTTGCATTAAATGGATATATTAGAAGAGGAATTAAAATTCTCTGCTGAATAAAAGGTCGAAAACTTATCGTGTCCAAGAGAAACTGACAGCAGAAACTCTTTTTGTTCGTTCCGCAATATTGTAATTTGTAAGCAACCCGTGTTCCTTTAAGCCACCGCATGCTTCATCGCGTTTCATTTATGTGATAGGTCATCTTTACTTCTATTAACAAAAAAGTGCATTTTTATTTTTGCTTATTGGCGTTTTTTTATGTTTACATTCATATGTTTTGTTTTTGTATTTTTTTACCCGCTTGCAGTTTGTTAGTGGCTATAGTGCTTACATACTAATTGTGCAGTGGGCATAATATTTACTATTTTCAAGTTTTTTTTTTTTTTTTTGTAATATGGATAGCAAAATTGCATTGTCTTAAGAGTTACCAGAAGCAGATAACGTCTTTGCAACCCAGTATTGGGTTCTACCTCAGTGATACAGTAGAACTCGTAAATAATGAAGTTTATTCAGCGCTAGTGGAGATGACATTACCAAAAGAACTGAGCTTAACTGGTTTTTTGAGTAATGTCGAGATGATGAGTTGAAATGCGGATACTTATGAGACTGTAGTATGCGTACATATGTACATCAATTATATTTTATATATCTTGGGCAGCAAACAATTAAGCTGCCTAAGCATAAATAAGGCTGCAACCCTTTGTTGATACGCCAACACAATATACATTAAGCGGCTACTAACGGCGACGCAGCGGGGTTAACGCTAGTCCGCTCTGCACACTTCAAATGCAGACAAAATATGATCGCACTTGATAACTGCGCCCGCCCAAACAGCTGAGAAAGCGTTCTACGCTTGGCCGTCTATGTATTTACATATGTGCGGGCATGACACTCTCAGCTAGCCAGAAAAAATTCCGTGTCTTTATATAAACTCTTATATACAAAACACGTAAAACGACTGCACTCGCTGCTTCACAGAGTGCACCCCTAAGCTTAGAGAATCAATTAATAAAGAACCTACAGAGAAGACAAACATCTTCTAAAGCCAACACAACTGTTTCAATATCAATTCGTGATGACCAATTCCAACAACCAACGAATCAAACTACTAAAAACAAAAAGTAAAAGGGACAAAAGTGAGCGCATTCTAAATAATATCTAAGTGAAAACCCAAGCACTTTTATACTTAACAAACAACAACAGCAACATACATTCATACAAGTGATGACAAATGTTATAAGTCTGTCCGATGACCAGCACAGGTTGTTTCTTTTTCCTTATTATGTAATGTCCAGAGAGAACTGGCAAATCGTACAAATGTCTAGTACAAAATAGACAAACATAAAAAAAACAAGTGAGAAAGCTACAGTCGAGAGTGCTCGACCGTATGATACCCGCAACCCATTTTTCGAGAGAAAAAAAAATTGTAATGGTATTTTAACAACAAATATACCAAAAATATACTGAATTTTGTGTTTTGTTTGTATATATTTGAAAATAGCGGCTAAAAATTCACAACACCGACATGGTCACACTGTCAACTAAACAAACAAAGCGCGAGCAGCTGCAAGTGAATTTTGCATATGAAATTGATTCATTAATAACTTCCTCTTTTTTTTTTCAATTTCAACCAAATTCACAGGAGTCATTCAGACTATCATTGTTATTATGCATACCAAAATTCAATGCTCTAGGTCTATTATTACGGCTTTTACAGTTTTTGGGCGCGGAAAGGGGCATGACAAAAATCTAAAACAAATTTGATCTGCGTAAGACCTACACGAATACTGTCACCAAATTTGATATCTCTAGGTCATTCACACACTTAAAACGTCCATATGCACTGGGCACAACAGTTTTGATAAATAGTTTCACGAAAACCTTTTGTTCTACTTATCCGATTTGTACCAAAATTACAGGGTATATTAAGAGTGTCAAGCGCAGATGGGTTACCAAATTGCACATCATTACACAAAGAACTTTTGGAGTTATACGCGATTTACATAAAAAAAAACTTGACTTTTTCTAGATTAATGCTTATTATGGGCGAAGGGGGCGTGGCATCCAATTTTTGAGATAAACTTGATCTGCGTAGGGTATGAAGGAACCTTTTTGCCAAATTTGGTGTCTCTATGTCTTATAGTCTCTGAGATCCAGGTGTTCATACAGACGGACAGACTGACAGACGGACATGGCTATATCGTCTCGGCTGTTGACACTGATTAAGAATATATATACTTTATGGGGTCGGAGTTGCCTCCTTCTGGCTGTTACATACATTTTCTGTTGGCACTAAGTTATAATACCCTTCTACCCGATGGGTAGCGGGTATAAAAACTGTAAAAATTGTAGATCTTAAAAAGAGAAATTCTGAGGCGATTAATAAAGAATTGATTAAATCCAATATTACAGGCACAAGCCTCAATAAAATTGAAAATGAAACGTCAATTCAAGGAATAATTACAAAGTTGCTAGTCGTAGTTGCCGGTGAAATACCCGCCAACTAAAGGCAAAAATGGAAACTTTGACGCTAGAGCTAGAAAATCTAGGACAGCTCCATGAAGCTGCTTGAATTGATCAAGCCATACCTTCTGAAAATGCTGATAACCTTAGAACTACAAATGCCATGAACACAATAATTAGTAAGTCTAGTCACAAAAGCGTTTTGCAGACTCTTAAAGAGGACAAAACAGCTACCGCGGTAATAACAATAGTGGTAACTATCGTGACAAAGGGAATGGTGGCTACCAAAACAAAAGTACTAATGACAGTAATAACTACGGAAACTAAATCAATAATTACCGTAAAGGCCGAGAAAATAGTAATAACAAATTCCGATAGAGGCCAGAACATTAATAATAATAATTGGAGCAATATAAGAGTAACAAAGACCAATTCGGGAAACTCTTAACAACTCTCAAATACTCACACCATCGTAAGTTGATTAAATCCAATATTACAGGCACAAGCCTCAATAAAATTGGAAATGAAACGTCAATTCAAGGAATAATTACAAAGTTGCTAGTCGTAGTTGCCGGTGAAATACCCGCCAACTAAAGGCAAAAATGGAAACTTTGACGCTAGAGCTAGAAAATCTAGGACAGCTCCATGAAGCTGCTTGAATTGATCAAGCCATACCTTCTGAAAATGCTGATAACCTTAGAACTACAAATGCCATGAACACAATAATTAGTAAGTCTAGTCACAAAAGCGTTTTGGAGACTCTTAAAGAGGACAAAATAGCTACCGCGGTAATAACAATAGTGGTAACTATCGTGACAAAGGGAATGGTGGCTACCAAAACAAAAGTACTAATGACAGTTATAACTACGGAAACTAAATCAATAATTACCGTAAAGGCCGAGAAAATAGTAATAACAAATTCCAATAGAGGCCAGAACATTAATAATAATAATTGGAGCAATATAAGAGTAACAAAGACCAATTTGGGAAACTCTTAACAACTCTCAAATACTCACACCATCGTAAGCTTTTCCAATGTAGAAACAAATAAAAATCTCGTCTTTTTAATAGATACTCGTGCATATATCTCACTTTTAAAAGAAAATTCCTATATCTTTCATGATATAAGGGAAAATCAAAAAATGAATATTCAAGGCATGGGCCAAGAACTAATACAAATTAAAAATAATTAATTTAATTTTAATAATTTTAATACAGATAGGTAAATATATACTGTGGGGATGCAAGTGGAAGTACAAAAATTAGTTGACAATAAAATAGTGGAACCGTCTGTATCAGTTTATTACAACCCAATTTTGTTAGTTCCGCAAAAATCTCTTCCCGGTTCTGACAAGGAGAAATGGCTGTTGTCCATTTTGTTAAAAACATGTTAAATTAAAATGGTCAGCTAATTGACATCATGCCTTCGAGCATCTCAAATCGGCTCTCAAATAAACTAAAATTTATTACAATACCCAGATTTTAGCAACGAATTTTTCATAATAACACATCACTCAATAAGTCCGTAGGATAACTAAGAAAAACACATTTTCTTGGCGAAATTCGATTTTATTCATCAACATACATTCCTTCAAGGGTGATACAATCAGTCCAACGCCGTTCTAGCATTTTGATACCTTTTTTGTAAAACAATTCGTTTCGGCCTCAAAATAAGCTTCAGTTTCAGCGATCACCTCTTCATCCAAGCCAAATCTTTTTCCGGCGAGCATTTTTTTCAGGTCTGCGAACAGGTAGTAGTCGCTGGGGCCAAATCTGGAGAATACGGTGGGTGCAGAAGCAATTCGAAGCCCACTTGGTGCAATTTGGCCATCTCCAAGAATCATCGACAAACGCGGCACCCACTTTGAGAACAGATTCCTCATGGACAAATGTTCATGCAAAATAGTGTGCACACTGCCTTCTGATATCTTCAAGGTGTCAGCTATCTCTCGCAATTTCATTTTTCTGTTTTCCAAAACGATTCGGTGGACTTTTTTGATGTTTTCCGGTGTAACCACTTCAATTGGGCTTCCAGAGCGATCAGTATCGTCAGTGTCTGTACGGCCACATTTAAAATCAGCAAACTACTTCTCCACCGTTTGCCTCGATTTTTACCCATCAGAAAGCAATGATAAATCAACTAATCATCGGATTGTCTTGAAATTTTGACATATATCTTTTAAAGGTTAGTACTTCCTACAAATTATATGGATATTTGGCGTCTTCAATAGTGCAGAAGACTCAATGAAAACGCTGATGTATTATACTAAAGTTTATTGTGAAATTAAACATAACTGGTGAATTAAAAAGCCTAAATTCAAGTGGCTCCGCCATGAAGTTGGCTGCGATCAATTCCTGGGTTGCCCAACTATCGTTAATGGTGTTGCCAGCAAATGGGCAATAGGTGGCTGACAGAGTTGCCACAGATAATTACATAGCAACGCCATCTGTGTGTCATTATACGGACTTATTGAGTGATGCGTTAACTGTTGGAATTTGGTCCAACGATCAGATCGCAGTAGTACAAGTGAAAAGACAAGAGTTTATTTCGTGAAAATTATCTTAAACGTTTATTCGATGGTCAATTCATTTGCTGTGTTCTATTCAACTTAACGACGCAAAGCGAACTACTTCATTTCGTATATTTTATTTATTTAAAGTCGACTATGAACAGTTGTCATTGAAGAAATTAATATAAACATAACCCCAAGCATGCTACGACGATTAGTTAATGAGGGAAGATTAAGTAAAAAAAGTCTACTCTTATAAAAGGGTAAGTCAATACCTGAAACCCAGTTCAAGCCTCTCAACGC
>JAWNOW010000828.1:0-11547 GCA_035045625.1 Drosophila formosana | reverse complement strand
ATTTTATGAACAATTGAAAATTCAGTAAAAGTACCGCAAGACTTTTTTGACCACCTAATACATATTTACAACAAAACTGTAGCTTTCTTACTTGTTTTCACTCGATCTCAACCAAATTCACAGGAGTCATTGAGAATATAATTGTTATTATGCATACCAAAATTCAATGCTATAGGTCTATTATTACACTTTTTACAGTTTTTGGGGGCGAAAAGGGGCGTGGCAAAAATCTAAAACAAACTTAATCTGCGTCAGACCTACATGAAGACTGTCACCAAATTTGATATCTCTAGGTCATTCACACACTTAAAACGTCCTTATGCATTGGGCACAACAATTTTGATAAATAATTTAACGAATAACTTTTGTTCTACTTATCCGATTTATACCAAAATTACAGGGTATATTAAGAGTGTCAAGCGCAGATGGGTTACCAAATTACACATCATTACACAAAGAACTTTTGGAGTTATACGCGATTTACAGAAAAAAAACTTGACTTTTTCTAGATTAATGCTTATTGTGGGCGAAGGGGGCGTGGCATCCAACTTTTGAAATAAACTTGATCTGCGTAGGGTATAAAGGAACCTTTTTGTCAAATTTGGTGTCTCTATGTCTTATAGTCTCTCAATCCAGGTGTTCATACAGACAGACAGACGGACAGACGGACATGGCTATATCGTCTCGGCTGTTGACGCTGATCAAGAATATATATACTTTATGGGGTCGGAGATGCCTCCTTCTCCCTATATACATTTTCTGTTGGCACAAAGTTATAATACCCTAGGTCTATTATTACGGCTTCTACAGACTTGTGGGGGCGGAAAGGGGCGTGGCGTACAACATTTGAAATAAACTTGATCTGCGTAGGACCTAAAGGAGTACTGTCCCCAAATTTGGTAGCTCTAGCTTTTATAGTCTCTGAGATCTAGGTGTTCATACAGACGGACAGACGGACATGGCTATATCGTCTCGGCTATTGACACTGATCAAGAATATATATACTTTATGGGGTCGGAGATGCCTTCTTCTGCCTGTTACATACATTTTCTGTTGGCACTAAGTTATAATACCCTTCTACCCTATGGGTAGCGGGAATCAATTTTATATGCAAAATTCACTTGCAGCTGCTCGCGCTTTGTTTGTTTAGATGACAGAGTGACCATGCCGGTGTTGTGAATTTTTACCCGCTATTTTCAAATATTAGGTTGTCAAAAAAGTCTTCCAGTATTTTCGCTAGTTGGCGCTGAAAGCGCGTAGTTCTAGTTTTATTCGTCGCATCGGGTCATGCTATACCTTTTTGGAAAGCTCATTTCGCGCGCTAACACGTGATTGATTGATTGTCGTTTCTTTTAAGTCGTTCGTGAGTTATAGCGTCGCAAACATGGAGCAAAATAAAGAGAAAATGGCGATGAAAAGTGGGTCACTTACGATAACGTAAGGCGCAAACGATCGTGGTCGAAAAGCGGTGAAGCGGCCCAGAAAGGTGGCAAAGCCTGGATTGACCACCGGGAAGGTTCTTCTGTGTGTTAGGTGGGATTGGCAGGGAATAATCCACTATGAGCTGCTCCCCTATGGCCAAACGCTCAATTCAGACCTGTACTGCCAACAACTGGACCGCTTGAAGGCAGCTGTAGGATGTTCCAAATATTCAGACACTTTATATTCTGTGTATTTAGAGTAGAGCGACTGTTCTTATCGCTACTCCGGTCTTTATTCAACTGTTGTTTAATTATTCTATCCTAAGGCTGCATGCCTCTGTCAGGCACGACAGAGCAGCCGTCTTATAAATATCTTATAAGTTAAGTTACTTTATGTATTGGAGAATGTTATGCATGCACATATGTATATAAGCGATCAGCATGGAAATCATGCCGGAGCCGGCTTCAAAACGGTCAGCGCTAAACGGTGCGTATTATGTTACCGCTGCACTTGAAATTGTGCAGGGCAATTCACGCTGCCGCTGAGTGACAAGGTTAATGTCTTTTCGTTTGTTGATATTCCGACAATGTGTTATGACATGCGGCTGACATAATGTCGCCGCTCAATATGTATGTAATATGTTAGGCACTCATGCAGAAGAGGCCATCTTTAATCAACAGAGGCCGAATCGTCTCACATCAGTACAACGCCAGGCCGCACACATCTTTAGTGACGCGCCAGAAGCTCCGGGACGTCGGATGGGAGGTTCTTCTGCATCTTTTGTTTAGTCCGGATCTCGGACCAAGTGATTACCACCTGTTTCTGTCCAAGGCGAACGCGCTTGGTAGTCTGAAGTTGGCCACAAGAGAGTCCTGTGAAAATTGGCTCTCCGAGTTTTTTGAAAATAGGCAAGCAAGCTTCTATGAGAGGGGCATTATGAAGTTGGCATTTCGTTGGGAACGCGTCATCGACCAAAACGGCGCATATTTGACTTAAATCGCATTACTGTAACCAATTTTATGAACAATTGAAAATTCAATAAAAATACCGCAGAACTTTTTTGACAACCTAATACATATTAACAACAAAACACAAGTTTCAGTATATTTTTGGTTTTATTTGTTGTTAAAATATCATTTAAATTTTTTGTTTTCTCTCGAAATGGGTTGCGGGTATCATACGGTCGAGCACTCTCGACTGTAGCTTTCTTACTTGATGCCCCCCCCCCCCCCCCCCCCCCCCCCCCCCCCCCCCCCCCCCCCCCCCCCCCCCCCCCCCCCCCTTTTTTTTTTTTTTTTTTTTTCAAGATTACCTCTCAGCTCTGAATCTTTTAAATTAAGAAAAAGCTTCTGCCATTTAAAATGCGTAGTTATTATTAAACAGTTTGCCTATCGATTTAAGAAAAGAATTAAGAAAATGAAATATTTTTTCTTTTTTTTTACATATTATGTAGAAAATCCCCCGCTTACCACCAAATTATCTTAAATTTGAGGACTTGAATTTTGGTACACTATGGAAATTATTGAAAATAGAACGTCGGATGTTTTAGTGAAGAACCGAGTAGTAACCGAAGAAATGTCTTCATCAGATCAGAAATAAACAAGTTCGAGAATGCTCGACCGTATGATACCCGCAACCCATTTCGAGAGAAAACAAAAAAACTTAAATGATATATTAACAAAAAATAGACTGAAATATACTAAAACTTGTTTTTTTATTATAGTTCCCCATAGAACCCCCCCCCCAAAAAAAAAAAAAAAAAAAAAAAAAAAAAAAAAAAAAAAAAAAAAAAAAAAAAAAAAAAAAAAAAAAAAAAAAAAAAAAAAAAAAAAAAAAAAAAAAAAAAAAAAAAAAAAAAAAAAAAAAAAAAAAAAAAAAAAAAAAAAAAAAAAAAAAAAAAAAAAAAAACCTTATATGTATAACCTTCTACCCTATGGGTAGCGGGTATAATGACATGAAAATATACAGATAAATTTTGATAAAAACTAATGTATATCGAAGAAACTTTCATCCAAGTGAAGATTTGAAAGGAACGAAAAACCATATATATACGAAAATTTATAGCGAAAACACCTACTGTAGTCAACACCCAAGCGCTCCCAAGCAAGTATATCTGGGTCTGGATTTATGACTTTTAATATGAATAAACCCAATTATTGATGCTGAGATGATCCAAACGAGTTGGTTGAACGACCTGCAGCTCTTAATAGCCTCTCAATCAGCTGGAAATACTCATCAAAACTAATGAAATTACTCCAATAATTGAATACTTGAGAGAGGCTCAGATTATATTCGCTGTCACTCTTTGTAGCAAACAGACGTGTTTTTTTTTGTGCGCCCTGCAATTTTTCGCTTTTTGTATCTAACAACCGGTGTTTAATACATTTTCTTTAAATTAATTACTATAATTGTTTGCTACATCGCGTCTCTATCCTGTGAAAGTGCATGTTTATTAGTGTTTTTATTACATAATTTTGAATTTTATTTATGTTTATTATGAAATCTGTTTATTTCTACATAAACTGAGTTCAAAGTTTTGTTGTTGTGGTAAGCAATAGATTTTGCGGTTCCATTCTTTATGTTTTCCTTCCCGCTCGCAGTGTGACGGTTTCTCTTTCAACAACTCGCAGTTGACAGTATTCCGTTAGTGGCTCTCTCTGCTCTCACTGCTTGCCCTACTGTTTTTCTAACGCTAAAATAGTTTTAAATGATCTGTGAAATATAGTATAATCACTATTTCAAAGTAAATTTTTTAATTTTTGTAAATTTCTAATTTGGTTTTTTTCATTTTCATTTATAATGGAAGGCAAAATTGTGTGTTGTCTGAAGAGTTGCCAGAAGCAGATCACGGCTTCTGCAACCCAGTATGGCCTGCTGGCTCTGCGATAACGTAGTACACGTACAGCGTGTAGGTTATTCAAGGCTACTTGCAGATGCCATTGCCAAGACAACTGGGCTTAACTGGTGTTGTGAGTCATGTCGAGAAATTGAGTGAGAAATGCAGTTATTTATGAGACAGACAAGAGTCGGTTTTAATAATCTGATTGGTGTCTTTCTAAGTTAAACGATCAGTTTAGTGCTTTGAATTCTCAGTTCAATAGTTTGAAACTTATGGCTGAGGCTCCAAAGCGAAAAAAATCAACTTCTTGTGACTTACAATTATCCAAATTTTTACCTCTACCCTGGAAAGAAAAAAAAACTACATTATTGAAACACACAGCTGATCTCGTTTGCTACCCCGTAGTAACAACCGCTGCGGAAAAAAGCATTCCCATTAAGGAACCTGCTCCACCGACATTAGTTAACGCCGAAGTTGTGTATGAATTGTCCACGGTTGTCACTAGAAGTAGAGGCAAGCCGAATCCTAATAAAAAAATGTCTTCCGCACCTCCTCAAACTGTCGGATCACCGACTTTATTAGGTTCCAAAGATAATATACCAAATATTACTCCTTTGGCTCCTAAACCACTTGTGGAGGTTCCACCAATGAAACAGATTTTTGTTTCAAGGCTTGCCCCTGATCTCACGTCAGATGACTTGGCTTTCATTATAGCCAAAATTCAAAATGCCAATCCAAAAGCGGAAAAAAATTTAAATTTGCTTATGATAGACAAATGGCATCTTTCAAGATCAATGTCCCACCTTCACTATTTGAAACCATATGCCCACCAAGTTTTTGGCCAGAGCATTTGGTGGTAAAAGAGTTCAAAGCCAAGTTAAAAATCGGATTCCGATTGGGCTTTTACCAAATGGACCTGTACAGTCTCAATCTCAATCTTCTTCTTCATCTTCAAAAAACTAATATCATCATTTCTTATCACAACCTATCAAAATGTGCGTGGTTTGCGTAGTAAAGTAAGTAAGCTATTCGTCGACAGTTTCTTTTTTCTACTGATGTAGTTGCGTTTTCGAAAACCTGGTTAAGTTCGGATATTTCTGATTCCGAACTTTTTCCGTCAAAGTACACTATTTACAGGCAAGATCGTTGCCAAGAGGAGGTGGTGTTCTATTTGCAGTAGACTCCAACTTCTCATCGGAGCCATTACATTATAATAATCGTCATCATCTAGAGGTGATATCTATAAAAGTGAATTTTTATGGTTGTAAGGTTATATCTTACTTGCTCATATATACCTCCGTTGTCGGATTTATCTGTATACCAGGATCACCTGGAAGCAATAAAATCCAAGTGCCGCCCTCAATTTATTCTATAATAAATTAAATCTTTGCTTTGATGCCTGTATTCCTTCTTATTTTCCGCATAGGTCTAATAAGCCTCCTTGGTTTCGTAAGCAACTTTCTAACCTTAAGAACCTGAAGTCTAGGCTTTACAAAAAGTTTAAAATTTCAGGCTCTACCTTAACTTTTTCGCAATACATAATTGTACGGCCTAATTTTATCGAGCTTAACGCTATTACTAAGACCCTTTATACTTCTCTTTTTCGTCCGATTATGGAATATGGTTCGTGCGTATAGTCTACACAGTATTCTGTGCACCAAGATCACATTGAATCTGTTCAAAAACAATTTCTCTTATTTGCTTTGCGTGGCTTGAACTGGAATGCTGAAGTGAGAATGCCGTCATATAGTAGTAGACTTCTTTTAATTAACCTTCCTTCTTTAGCTAACCGTAGAATAATGCTTGGCATTTTATTTATTTTTAATCTTATTAATGGTGATATTGATTCTTCAGAATTAATATCGCGACTAACCTAACCGTTCCATCTAGACTAACCCGTAGTTACATCCCGCTTGCTCTCCCCCTATGTAGATCTAATTTTGCATTGCATGATCCTTTTAGAGTTTTATGTTATAACTATAATAGATTTTATCATATATTTTTTAGCGCTAATACTGCTTTTAATCTTAAAACTTTACTACTAACCTATTTAATTAAGAATTATACCGAATTTAGTTTATAGTAATAAATTAAAATTTTTCATTTCCACCCGTTTATTTCTTATGTCGCATCCTGTATTTCTAATTTATGCTATCCGCGTTTTTTTTTTGCATGCACGAATCTATCCTGTCCGAACGCGAATCGTAACGTTCGTCCTGCGACAGCGCCTCTCGGTCGGTTGGGCGGGAGGAGGGTTTATTGGGATCCGCGCGTAATAAGCATTGGCTTGGTATCGCTTGGGCCACTTGAATGTGCGTACAATGTACGTTAACGTCCAACAAATATACGCTAAGTTATTTACACTATATATATGACATGTCAATATTCAAGAGAGTTTATAATCATAATGTCGGTTGACAAGTTTGGACACTATATACATGAGAAGCAGAACCCTAATCATTTAATACGAGATGAGAAAACTTTATCGGGTAAAAATCCACAACACCGTTATGGTCACACTGTCAACTAAACAAACAAAGCGCGAGCAGCTACAAGTGAATTTTGCATATAAAATGTTGATTCTTTAATAACTTCCTTGTTTTTCAATCGATCTCAACCAAATTCACAGGAATCATTGAGAATATAATTATTATTATGCTCACCAAAATTCAATTTTTACGGCTTTTACAGACTTTTGGGGGCGGAAAGGGGAGAGTCATCCAACTTTCGAAATAAACTTGATCTGCGTAGCACTTATAGGAGTACTGTCCCCAAATTTGGAAGCTCTAGCTCTTATAGTCTCTGAGATCTAGGTGTTCATACAGACGGACAGACGGACAGACTGACAGACGGACAGACGGACATGGCTATATCGTCTCGGCTGTTGACACTGATCAAGAATATATATAGTTTATGTGGTCGGAGATGCCTCCTTCTGCCTGTTACATACATTTTCTGTTGGCACTAAGTTATAATACCCTTCTACCCTATGGGTAGCGGGTATAAAAATTAAATATGGTTATTGGCTCAAGTAAATTTCTCTTATTCTGATTACAAACCATCTAAATATGAGCAGACGAGGTATTGTAAACGAATTACATGCTTCCTCGCGGAAACATATTCTACGGCGTAGAGTCATCACAAAGGGAACACATGATTTATGGCAAGTCGACTTGGTTGAAATGGGGAAGTACGTAAAATCAAATAATGGCCATCGATACTTGCTAACAGTAATAGACAAGAATCTACAATCAGACAATGGGAAATATTTAGAATAACTAAAGTACATATTTAGAGTAACTAGAGTACTGCAAGGCTCAAATGGGAATCCAAACAAAGATGGTTTCTATTATGATATTTGTACGTCACTTGATCCTTCATATCCTTTTAATACAAACAAGTAAGAAAGCTACAGTCGAGAGTGCTCGAGCGTATGATACCCGCAACCCATTCCGAGAGGAAACAAAAAATCTTAAATGATATTTTAACAAAAAATATACCAAACATACTAAAACTTGTTTTTTTGTATATATTTGAAAATAGCGAATAAAAATCCACAACATCGTTATGGTCACACTGTCAACTAAACAAACAAAGCGCGGGCAGCTGCAAGTGAATTTTCCATATAAAATTGATTCTTTAATAACTTCCTTGTTTTGCATTCGATCTCAATCAAATTCTCAGAAATCATAGAAAATATAATTATTAATACCAAAATACCAAAATTCAATGCTCTAGGTCTATTATTACGGCTTTTACAGACTTTTGGGGGTGGAAAGGGGCGTGGCATCCAACTCTTGAAATAATCTTGATCTGCGTAGGACCTATAGGAGTACTGTCCCAAAATTTGGTAGCTCTAGCTCTTATAGTCTCTGAGATCTAGGTGTTCATACAGACGGACAGACGGACGTGGCTATATCGTCTCGGCTGTTGACACTGATCAAGAATATATATACTTTATGGGGTCGGAGATGCCTTCTTCTGGCTGTTACATACATTTCCTGTTGTAGCACTAAGTTATAATACCCTTCTACCCTATGGGTAGCGGGTACGTAAAAATTGGAATCTGCACACGCAACCCATTTCGAGAGAAAACAAAAAGCTTAAATGATATTTTAACATAAATTTGTTTTTTTTTGTGTATAAATATTTAAAAAAAAATCCATTAAATACCGTCATGGTCACACTGTCAACTAAACAAACCAAGCGCACACGACTGAAAGTGAATTTTGCATATAAAATTCATTCATTAATGACTTCCTTGTTTTTCATTCGAACTCAACCAATTTCATAGGAATCATTGAGAATATAATTATTATTTTGCATACCAAAATTCAGTCTATTATTACGGCTTTTCCAGTTTTTCGAGGTGGAAAGGGGCGTGGCAAAAATCTAAAACAAACTTGATCGCGAAATTTGATTTCTAGCAATTTTTGATAAATAATTTAACAAATAACAAATCAGATTTTTAAAAAACTTATAGGGTATATTGAGAGTGTTAAGCGCAGGTGGGTTTCCAAATTACACATCGTTACACAAAGAACTTTTGGAGTTATACGCAATTTAAATTAAAAAAAAACTTTAGTTTTTCTAAATTAATGCTTGTGCTATTGTGGGCGAAGGGGGCGTGGCATCCAACTTTTGAAACAAACCTGATCACGTAGGGTATGAAGGAAACTTTCTGCCAAATTTGGTGTCTCTATGTCTTATAGTCTCTGAGATCTAGGTGTTCATGCAGACGGACAGACTGACAGACGGACATGGCTATATCGTCTCGGCTGTTGACACTGAATCAAGAATATATATACTTAATGGGGTCGGATATGGCTCTTTCTGCTTGTTACATACTTTTCCTCTTGGCACTAAGTTATAATACCCTTCTACCCTATGGGTAACGGGTGTAAAAATATCTTCTTATCCGGTTCGAAGGACCAAATGATTTGGTGGAGCAAGATCCATTGGAATCTTTCTGAAACTAAGTAAACTCGCGTGATGTGCTATTTTTATACCCGCTACCCATAGGATTGAAGAGTGTGGTAACTAACGTGCCAACAGAAAATGTATGTAACAGGCAAAAGGAGGCATCTCCGACCCCATAAAAGTATATATATTCTTGATCAGCGTCAACAGCCGAGACGATATAGCCATGTCCGTCTGTCCGTCTGTCCGTCTGTATGAACACCTAGATCTCAAAGACTATAAGAGCTAGAGCTACCAAATTTGCGGGACAATACTCCTATAAGTGCTACGCAGATCAAGTTTATTTCAAAAGTTGGATGCCACTCCCCTCCCCCCCACACAAGTCTGTAAAAGCCGTAATAATAGACCTAGAGCATTGAATTTTGGTGTGCGTAATAATAATTATATTCTCAATGATTCCTGAGAATTTGGTTGAGATCGAATGAAAAACAAGGAAGTTATTAAAGAATCAATTTTATATGGGTTTTTTCCCCAAAACCGAAGGCGGCTACGTTCAGATCTTCTTTGTAGAGCCATCTTTGATTGGATTCTCATAACTTTTTGCAATCACATATGGTGTTTATTTTATGGAATCAAATTTCTAGCAGCGCCTACTGTTTATATTTTTATACCCGCTACCCATAGGGTAGAATGGTATTATAACTTAGTGCCAACAGAAAATGTATGTAACAGGCAGAAGCAGGCATCTCCGACCCCATAAAGTATATATATTCTTGATCAGTGTCAACAGTCGAGACGATATAGCCATGTCCGTCTGTCCGTCTGTCAATGAACATCTAGATCTCAGAGACTATAAGAGCTATAGCTACCAAATTTGGGGACAGTACTCCTTTAGGTCCGACGCTGATCGAGTTTATTTCAAATGTTGGATGCCACGCCCCTTTCCTTCCCCAAAAAGCCTGTAAAAGCCGTAATAATAGACCTAGAGCATTGAATTTTGGTATGCATATTAATAATTATATTTTCTATGATTTACGAGAATTTGATTGAGATCGAATGAAAAACAAGGAAGTTATTAAAAGATCAATTTTATATGGAAAATTCACTTGCAGCTGCCCGCGCTTTGTTTGTTTAGTTGACAGTGTGACCATAACGGTGTTGTGGATTTTTTATTCGCTATTTTCAAATATATATACAAAAAAACAAGTTTCAGTATATTTGGTATATTTTTTATTAAAATGTGGTTTCAGTTTTTTGTTTTCTTACGAAATGGCTTGCGGGTATCATACGGTCGAGCACTCTCGACTGTAGTTTTCTTAATTGTTTACCTTTTATTGTAGTGTGATTCGTTGCATGTTTGTGAATTTTGTCGTACCTCATTTGCTGCAGTTGTTGATTGCCTTTAAATCCTTTGTGTCTGGTTGTGTGTTCAGTTTCTTCACCTTTCTGACTTACATCTAACATTTTACTAGAAATTTGTTTGATGCTTCGAGCAATAGTGTTGGTTAAAGCAATCTCAACTATATCTATAACTGAATCCCAATGTAGACCCTTCTCTGGCTACATGAGCTTTGCTAACATCGGACTAATATTCCTGTTTATCCGTTTTACTTGACCATTTGCCTGTGGAAATCCAGTGGCTATTTTTATGTGTTTCATATTGTACTCGCTCATAAAATCTTCAAATTTGCTAGATGTGAAAGAACTTCCTCTATGCTACACAATGCATTTTGGTCGGACATGTCTGAGTACTTCGTAAGCATCAGTTGTGTTTTGTCTTGCTCCGCCTAATTCTGCGTTTATCTGTGTTTTAAAAGCATATTAATTTGTGACTTTTAGTTATTTATCGATATTAGCCTTTTGGTGCATGATTTATGTTAAAGTTTATTCTATTGCTCGTAATATAATTTGTAAATTACAACTTTAAAGTTGCTGTGCTCTTTAAATTCCTTGTTTTGGTTTTCTCGTAGTCGTTTGCAACCCAGGTTTGTCTGTGTGTTCGCTGTGCAGTTTTGTGTGGTGAATATATATTTGCTCTCTTTTGCTGCGCCTAATAGGCAAGTTGTTGTTGGTTGCTGCGCCTAATAGGCAAGTTGTTGTTGGGTGTTTTTGTTTTCACTCGCCGACTTACACTGCTTGTCCGGTATTTCGCGACCCAGTGGAAATTTCAAGCTTTAATTGTGCAAACTGACTGGTAGTGAATTTTCACCAGAGCCCCCATTTGGAGTCCACATAAATTTTTACAACATTTTAATTTTTATTTTAATTTAATCTATTTTCATTTTCTGTTATACATATATATTTATATAATTATACAAAAGCAAATTAAATTGTACCTATGGGCCGTCTCTGATGGAGACCAGCCT
>JAWNOW010000827.1:0-64961 GCA_035045625.1 Drosophila formosana | reverse complement strand
TTTTGCAAACATTTTAATTTTTATTTTAATTTAATCGTTTCTATTTCATTTTCCGTTATACATATAGTATATATTTATATAATTATGCAGTGCTGCAAATTAAATTGTACCTATGGGCCGTCTCGTGATGGAGACTAATTTTGTTTCTTGTTGGCTGTGTGATAGTTTGATGCAAATAAAATGTGTAGGCATTACCGGGCGCGATCATAAGATAAACGCTGCTGTGAAAAAGGGCACCGGTGGAATTAAGTGTTCATGTCTGGTATGCATTTAAAAGCAATTGGATTTTTCACGTATGTATAACTACGTGAAAAACCAATTTGCTAAACTTCATACAATGACCAAGTCTCTTTCAAGTGAATTTGATACTAGTATGAAATTGCTTGGTCAATACGGATTTAAGACGCCTACAAAGCCCTGCTCGGACCCGAAATCTGCTTCCAAACCCGAAGGTCCTCCACCTCTAGTATTTTCACCGCTGCCTTCTTCTCCTTGCATTCCTGTAGAGCCATCCCCCTCCATTAAGTCTAAAAAATCTACTTTAATTAGTAGTTGCAATCGTTCATCCGTGGAACGAACCAAAATTTCTTTAATACCCAATGTGTGTATTGAGGCCAAATGTGTGTATTGAGGCCTCAGACGGAACCTCTTGTCCGATTATTGGCTCATCACTTACTGCTCCCAATATTATTGTTTATACTAACACCCCCTTATTTTCTGCTGTGACTCCGAGAGAGCGGATATTCATTTCTCGATTATCTGCCGATACTACGTGTGAGTCCATCTCAGCTTATATCGCCACAAAATCCACGGCGTCGGTAGCCATACAAAAATTCAATTTCTCAACTCCTCGGGAAATTGCATCATTTAAATTAACTGTTCCTAAAGACTCATTTCCGTTATTGTGTGACCGGAGTTTCTGGCCACCTCATATGGTAGTACATGCGTTCAGGCCAAAGAAACGTAACATCATCCCAGTAAATTTTCAACCTAATATCACCTTAGCTCAAGCTCCTAGTGTTTATAAAACTAACACTAATGCTTCAAAAAACTAAATATTAATCGTGTTCAGCTTAGCTCCCCTATTCGTAAAGCGTATCAAAACGTAAGTGGCATTAAATTAAAACTATCTAAAGTCTATCTAGATATTTTCAGCTTTGAACATAGTATCTTAGTGTTTACTGAAACTTGGTTAAAGCCAGAAATTTCTAACTTATCTCTCTTTACTAATAAATTTACGTCTTACAGATGTGACCGTTTGTCTAGAATTGGTGGTGGTGTTCTTATTGCTGTTGATTCTGATCTTAAATCGGAATTAATCTTCTCGGAGTCCGGCATTGTATTTGTCGCCATTAAGACAACGTTTGGTCAAACTTCAGCCTATATTACTTGTTCGTACATCCCACCTCAATCTGATATTTCTGTTTATTTTCAACACTTATCTTTTTTAAAGTCTATATCCTCTAAACTACTAGATAGCGAATCTTTGTGTGTGCTTGGTGACATTAATTTACCAAATATATCTTGGTCTGCTGAAAATAATACTCTAGTTCCTTCTTTTCAGCATGAATTTCTAAATGGCCTTTTCGATCTTTCTCTATCACAAATTAACCATATTTTTAACTGCAATAACCGTCTTCTTGACTTAGTATCAGATCCTGCTTATGCCTCCATACGTAGAATTGACCCTCTTGTAGTTCCTGAAGATTCTTATCATCCAACTTTAGAGTTGTCAATTGAACTACCGGTTTCTGAGCACATTGATATACCTAAGCCAGTAAATAGACCACTGTGTTTTAAAAAGGCATATTTTTATAAATTAAATGACCTCATCTTAAATGGTTGGTATGATTGGTCCCTTTTTCATGATTCCATTATTTAGAAGGTGATTTGACTATTTTTTATAATACTTTACAAAATTTTTGTGTCAAGTGTGTTCCTCGTAGATATCCTTTGAAGTCTAATAGGCCACTCGGGAACTAATTGGATTAAAAAACCTAAAGGAAATTCTTTTGATTTCACGCGATACGCTATTGCTAAATCGAATTTCGTTTCACTTAACACCCAACTTTACAATATTTATCTGCGTCGGTGTCCGTTACAGTTAGCTCAGAATCCTAGACAGTTCTATAATTTTGTTAACTTTAAACGAAAATGTTCTTCACTACCTTCCTCAATTTCATTTAAAACTAAGACTGCATGCAGTGATCAGGCCGCTGCCGATCTGTTTGCAGACTTCTTTCAATCTACTTACTCAATTGACAGCTACTCACCCCATATATCTTATCCCTATAACTTGCAAAAGTCTAACTTTGTTCCTTAGCCGGTAATCACTGAATGCTCCGTTTTAAGCGAACTCAATCAAATGCAACGTTTATTTTCAACCGGTCCAGATGGTATTCCAGGCTGTGTTCTTAGATATTGTGCGGAATCATTGCATTTACTTTTACATAAATTATGTATTATGTCTGTTGAGTCTGCCTCTTTCCCGAATATATGGAAGGATTCATTCATAATCCCCTTGCATAAAAATGGTTCGAAACATAACGTTAATAATTATAGAAGTATTTCCAAATTGTCCGTTATACCGAAACTTTTTTAGAAAATTATTACATCTCAACACCCTTCCAGCATGGTTTTGTGAAACAGAGAAATACGACTACCAATCTATTAGAGTTTTCTTCTCTACCGATAAAAAGTTTTCAAAATAAGTTGCAGACTGATGTTATTTATACTGACTTTAGTAAAGCTCTTGACTCTGTTAACCATTTCCTTTTAGTTAGAAGATTAAACATTATAGGATTTCCATATAATTTTCTGTTATGGGTATCTGACTATCTTAATAATATAACTCAAACAGTAACATTTAAATCCGCAACTTCTAAACCTGTCTTTGTAACCTCAGCTGTTCCTCAGGATAGTCATCTCGGTCCTCTTCTTTTAACGCTCTTCCCAATGTTACTCGAAATTCTAATATTTTAATGTATGCTGATGGTGTCAAGATTTTCCTAACTTATAATAATATAGCTTCTAACTCTCTATTGCAAGCTGATCTTGATCGTTTTTAGTCCTGGTGTAATAGTAATTATCTACTACTAAATTGTTCGAAATTTAAGGTTATGTCATTTTACAGATCATAGGCTAAAGTTTGCAAAACACATTTCAATTATTGTCAACAAAGCGACTCAAGTTCATGAGTTCATCAGCGATGGGCAAAGGAATTTAATGACCCTTATACGACAAAGCTTCTTTTTGTTTCGCTTGTCCGTCAGATTTTCCCAATTCACGCAGCGAATGCTGGGTTAGATTAATATTGCTTAAACACCTCCAGATATTTCATATTTTAATTTTAATTGAAATATTTTTTTTTTCTATTTTAAACTATAAAAATATTTTTCATCATAATTTTACTCTTTTAGCCGTAATCGACTTTAAATAAAATAAAAATAAAAATAAAACAATGTCATTTATAATGACTAGTAATAAAAACAAGTACAAATTTGAAAAACCAGTAAGAAAGCTTTGTTTTTTGTATATATTTAAAAAAAATCCATAATATACTGACATGATCACACTGTCAACTAAAACAATAAAGCGCGAGCAGCAGAAAGTGAATTTTGAACGGGGCGTGGCGTCCGTCAGTCCGTCAGTCCTTTTGTCTGTATGAACACCTGGATCTCAGAGACTATAAGAGCTAGAGCTACTATTTTTTTGTTAAAAACTAGTTATAACTGCACGAAGATTAAGAATGCTTCAGAATTTTGCCACGCCCACTACATTCATTAAAAAACACACTCTATGATTTTTCGTACACCTATGAACTGAAAATTTCAGTGAAATCCCGTGAAAAACATGGAAGATATAAGCCATCAAAGATTTCATTTTTATTGCAACTTAGTTATGCAAGTTATGTATGTTATTTATACTGGATAAAATAGATGTTTCACCATTTCTCTGCTTATATTCTTACACGAATATACAGGGGAAATCCAAATCATACACTCGCAAATACCTGACAATAGAAAAACTCATCAATATATTGAATGTTATTAAATTTGGTTTTCCAAAGTGTCTAATTTTGTTTCTTTGAATTAGTTAATTATTTCTTTACCTTTTTTAACTTTAGATGTATACAGATTACTGTTACTCCATTATATATATTTTAACTACCACTTATCACTACAGGCAGAGACCACTGATTTTGTTTCCGATTATAATTGCTTTTTAACTTGTATTTTGTTTTTGCGTTTAACAGAATTTTGAACTTATTTTGATTTAACGTTGAGGGCTCAATGACTCAATTTATAGGATTTTTGTCAATAAAAAAAACGCTGCTAGTATGTTGACACATGAGGAGAAGATTCAATTTTTTCAAGATGATTAGTGTTGACTATGCCACACAGCAATTATAAATATTAGACAAAAGGAAAAATGTACAAAACAAACAGAAAAATGGTCACCAGATGCGTAAAAAACGTTCAAAGCTCCAAATCGAAGAGACTGAAATTAATTAGAAATGGCAGAGGCTCAAATATTGTTACACTTTACTCAACGTTACAATCTACGTGTAAGATCATTTGTTATCTCGTTCACTAAAAAGATTTTAAAGCTTCACGGCTATTGTGCACTCAGATTTTTTTAAGCAGAGTGTTCTAGAAATATAATATTTTTGACTTTATGCACACATTCTGAACTATTTCCCGTTGTCCACTACCTGAAATACAAAAGTGTTTGTTCGGGCTTAACTCCAAATGGTTGTCAAAAAGTTTAAAAATTCAAGTCACTGGTAATTTATATGGACTATATAATTAATAAAATAAATTCCTATTAAGTTGGGTCCTACCTTAGTATATTTTGACGCACGAAATCCAAAGAACGTTTTGATCCAGCTACTAAGGCCAAAATAATTTTTGAATTGTAATAGGAAAACAAATCCATGCAATCATTTCTCAAATGGTGAAGTTCATAACGTATATTCTCGTAGTTCCGAAATTGAAGTGTTTTCAAAACATCGTCTGGCGCTAAATAGATAGTCCTATATATTTTATGAAATTGAATAAAGTCCCATTTATCAATGGGTAGGAAACCCTCAGTACGCCAATTAGTATCATTTAGTTTCTCCGATGGTAGTTGGAAAACTCGCCGTCCTTTTGAATCCGATGGCTCGAAATCAAGCAAATTAATAAACATATTTATAATATCAATAACAGCACGTTCCATACAAATAGATTTTTTCTCTAATATACGTTCTGAAATAAATAAAATATAGTATAACATTCACCACCAGTGATTTTTTCTTACCTATTTTAGCTCTTAGCTTATTGCTCTCCTCTACAAATTGATAAGAAGACACGGGCTCATCTGGTACGTATATATATATGAATTCAGAAATATGATAAATTTCTTGCATAATTCGAAGTTCTTCAATATCTAAAATTAACCCAAAGAATATTTCTACTTCCTGTATTTTCTAAACAAAATAAAACATATTTATTAATAAAGATGAAACGAAAGGAAAAGTATTCTAAACTCACCAAACAAACTTTTTCAACATAATCTTCTACATTTTTGGATATCCATGTGACAGAAGAAAGTGATGGCTTTAACATAACCAATATTTCTTGCAGACGGAAACGCATAATATTAATAAATATTGGAGACAACGACGAACGTAATCGATCCAATCGTTGTAAAGTTAGTTTTAAAGTATTGAAGGGATGAAAAATTCGATCTTTGCAGAAAGCAACTGTAGATGCCATATTAGGAACTTCTAAATGAAGTTTCCACATCCACTCTGTCTCAGAAATAAGTTGTAAAATAGATCGATCTAAATTAATTGCATACAGAGCTTCATCCTTATTGATTGTTAAAATAGGTGAATTTAAAGCGCAACGTACTTCCTCAACATAATCAAACCATGCTTTGTGATAAGCCATTTCATAGTGACAAACAATCCCATTCATGTAGTTATAATATCGAACCGTGCGCTGTGCCTTCTTATGCGCCAGCACACAATGCCTGAGCTTCAATGCTTGCATGGGCAAGTCAATCTTTTTAAAGATTGATCGAATCCAAACTATACGGCCTGCAACGGGCGGCAAATTACGAGGAATAAATGGATTCCCACGCTCTTCGTTGTAAACATCCTTAAGTAATAGCATTTCTTTTTCTAGCATTTCAGCCACCTTAAAGTATCGACGATCCAAGCATAAACACTCCAAATTTAATGCTTGAAATCGTTTCAGTACAAGCATTATGGATTCGGCTGTTGGACATTCGGCGGTTAGCAATTTTACAAATTGCTGCATACCTACCTCAGCTACTTCAACCTCCTTTACAAATTTTTCAAAGTCTACATCAAACGTTTCAATCCTGTAATTTAGTGGATCATATAACTGGCTGCTGATAGTAATGCGAGCTGCTTTTATCATTGAGTTAAATTTTTCCATGCCACTAATAATAATCCGGTCTAATACTGAATATATTATTTCAGTATTGGCAATACATTTTATCTTTTCCAAACGATGAAGAAATTTTTTTAAACAAGTAAATATATAAACAGAGGACACAGTCCACGCTGTTTCATTACTATTTTTCATTTCCTCAACAGTGTTAATATATATATTTTTAAAATGATCCATAACATCCCTACACTTTTCAATTTTATCTATGATTTCCATGGAGGATATCTCCCAAATATTTCTGTGCTCATTATCAGTAATATAGTTTTTACTTGTAATTGTAAGTTGATTTGATATTTTAACCATGAGCCCAGTTAAATTGACAGAGGTATTAAAGTAGTGCGCCGTTTTGCATACATTGCGAATTGCTACCATAAGACCTGGTAAGCTACTAATAATATCATCTGGCGACGAACTAAAAAAAATTAACTTAATCTACATACATGTAAGAAAGATACAGTCGAGAGTGCTCGACTGTAAGGTACCCGTAACCCATTTCGAGACAAAAAAACAAAATACTTAAATGATATTTAAGAACAAAATATACCAAAGAAATGTTGTAATATTTGTTCCTTTGGGTATAAAACTTCCTTGTTGTTCATTCGATCACAACCAAATTCACAGGAATTATTGAGACTATAATTATTATTATGCATTCAAAGGCAATGCTCTAGGTTCATTATTAGGGCTTTTACAGTTTTTGGGGTCGGAAAGGGGCGTGGCAAAAAAACGTCCGTATGCATTGGGCACAAGTATTTTGATAAATAGTTTTACAAATAACTTTTGTTCTACTTATCCGATTTTTACCAAAATTACAGGGTATATTGAAAGTGCTTTGCGCGGATGGATCAACAAACTTTTGGAGTTATACGCGATTTACTTAAAAAATATATGACTTGTTTTAGATTGGTGAACATTGTGGGCAAAGGAGGCATGGCATCCAAATTTTTTAAATAAGCTTGATCTGTGTAAGGAATGCTGGAGTTTTCGTACCAAATTTGGTGTCTCTGTGTCTTATAGTCTTTGATATCTAGGCGTTCATACAGACAGACAAACGGAATAGGCTATATCGTCTGGACTGTTGGCACTGGTCAGAGATGCCTTTTTCTGCCTGTTACATACATTTTCTTTTTGGCACTGAGTTATAATACCCTTCTACCCTATGGGTAGCGGGTATACAAATTATTATTTCTCAAATTTACCGATATAAGGGGTCCCAAAATTTTTGCAATGATGAAATGAAACGAACATTGTCTTTAGCTTCGTTTAGTGCTAAAGTAACTTGGTTATCAATTTTATCCCAACGCTAAAGAGATTAAGTTGAAGTAGGAACGAATAATAATTACAAAATATACTTACATTGAGCAGCTTCGATGAACGTGATAAGGTTAAACAGTCTTTATGATTATTAAACGCCCGCGAAGTTACAAATTCTGTAATAGATGTAAGCTTTGCCAACATTTGGCGCCAATTAACCAGCATATGCAGTGGCCCGACATCGGGTGGATCTCGTTGTATCTGTTTTCCCTCAACCAGTATTCCTTGAATTTGACGCAGCCATTTTTCAAAGTAACGCTCAACTAACCTAACCCGGCTTACGATTTTTGAGCTAGCTTCTATTTGCCATCTAGCCAGCAAAAAACCTTTAAACAGCTCATGAGAAACATCAAAATTTACTCGAGATGTCACAATAGCAGCGGACGATTTCAAAAAAGTGTTATACATATTTAAGATATGAAAAAATTTTTGTAATTGTTCCTTTTCTGCTAATCCAAAGTCAGTAACAGCCTTAATGGATGGCTTAAGCACTTGCTCAACAAACGTCTTAACAACATTTAAGCATGAATCAGACCCTTCCGCATTTATCATAAACATGGCGATATCGTCGCTCACTACACGGTTTTCAATGGACTTATCATTTTGCTGTCGATATACTACCATCCATTTTCCAGTCAAATTTACTTCTGCCGCACGTAAGCATATTGTTCGATGTACTTCGGTATGCCTAAGTTTATCCTGGTAACGACCGGAATCAACTGGATATCCGATCATTGCTGCATTGCTAAGCATTACTGCCATAGGTCCTTTTGCTTCAAAAATCCCATTAAGATTTTCTACATAAATATTTTCATCGACGATTCCCGTCACTACTTCTTCTGTATCTAAATCTAGCATATCAGCATAAATCTCTAAAATATATCTCTGGTTAGCACCAATGCCAGATATGCGTTGTTGCCTCATTTCACGAAGCAACTGAAATCGTTTGCGCTGTTGTTCTTCACTTTCTTGGTCACTAATACTTGGTCGACGTGCTGCACGCTTAAGTATAGTTCGTGAAACTCCAAATAGTTTTCGAAGACGCTTCACATTGCGTTCAGGATCCATTACTTTAGATTAGATTTAATAAACTTTTTATAACAAATGTCTTTTATTTGTATTGACGAGTTTAAATATGTATATCAATAATTTAAGAAGTATTTTGGTCCTTTGCTATTTTTGTCAATTTGACTCAAAACGATTTAGCTTCTTGATTAAATAATTTATGGACGAAATCCAAACCAGGCGATGAGATATTATTCTGCTCCTATTAACTGTGATAAAATTGTCATGGTTGGATGTATGCAGAAGTTTGAAGAAGCAACCTACAACAATATAAATTATCGCTTGGTTTGCTTCTGATGCTAATAAATTTCTTTAAAGCAGCAATGACTAATGGTGTAGAAAGATCTTCTGGAACTACTTCTAGAATGTTTTGCTTTTCCTGAGAAACAAATAATAACGGAAGTGAAGCTTTTTGTTCCACTCACTTCCTTATAGCTAAATAGAGTTCTGCAAAAGTCGATTCCAGTGGGGGCAATGGAGTTAAAATATGCTTGCAAAGCTTAGGCATCAAATGCATTTGCTGATCATAGCTGCCACTTTTTTTTTAACCCAGCAATTAATTAAAAACTTTGATGTAAGGCAGTTGAAGACTATGCGGTGCTGTATGCAAAAACTTCTCGTGCTAAAATATGGTAACTGCTGTGGTAACAGGATGACGCTTTGGTGATAGCATTGGGTGGTTAGCATCAAAATCTAATAGCGAATTCTGCAGACTTCAACCAACTCGCATCAATCCCTTGTCGCCCAGTAGTGGACATAAAGAGATTTTTCCATTCATTGACGAGACTTGCTTCTTTAAGCATATGGCCTTGTGCTCGTCAGTAAAATGCACAAGCTGAATGGCTTTGACGAACAGATGAGTTCCAGAGATTATTGACGCTATTAATCTAAGAGGATCGTAGAATTTAGCTATGTCCGATAATATTGATATTTTAGTCGTTTGTATCTGAAGCAGACCACCTGAAAGGTTAACAAGTAAGAAAGCAACAGTCGAGAGTGCTCACCGTAGATACCCGCTACCCATTTCGATAGAATACAAAACATTTAAATGTTATTTGTACAAAAAATATAGGAAACAAAAATACAAAATTTGTTTTTATTCCCGTTATCCATAAGGTAAAAGGGTATTATAACTTAGCGCCAACAGAAATTGTATGTAACAGGCAGAAGGAGGCATCTCCTTTCCCATACAGTATATAATTCTTGATAGGTGTCAACAGCCGATACGATATTGCCATGTCCGTCTGTCCGTATTTTCGTCTGTCTGTCTGAATGAACACCAAATTTTGTACATAGGCTCCTGCATTCATTACGCAGACCAAGTTTATTTCAAAAGTTGGATGCCATGCCCCCTTCGCCCACAATATGCATAAATGTAGAACAAGTCACGATCTTTTTTATGTAGATCGCGTATAACAAACTTTAACAAAATGTAAAACAAACTTGATTTGCGTAAGACATACACGAGTACAGTCACCAAGTGTTATATCTCTAGGTCATTCACACACTTAAAACGTCCATTTGCATTGAGCACCATGTTTTTGAAAGGTAATTAAAATTTAATAAAGCTTTCAAAAGTATATGGGTTGATCGAAAATATGCACGAAGTGTAAGTTTAACTCAAAAGCGCCTGCGCCAGACAGACAAACTTGAATGTCTAGACTCTTTAGACCATGCAACTGTTCCGTTAGGATCGGGATCTTAAACTTTTTTTTTGGGATGTTAGTATATTTAAAATAAAAAAAAAAGCCTTGAAATGCAGTCATATTTTCTTAAAGATTGCCGGCATGCAAAGTCGTATTTAGAAAACCTTTTCTTATATAAAAAAAAGGCGCAGAATATATATATATATATATGTATATATATATATCTACATAAAATATAGTGTCTACTATATAAAAAAAGGTCGGGTTTTCCTTCCTGATCCTATAACTCTAGAACACATGAACCGATTCGTTGGAAAGGTCTCGGAATCCGTGAGGTTTAAACAAAGATCAGGAAAAATTTCAGCAAGAAAGCGGGAAAATCTTTTTGATTTCAACTGTAAATAACAGCAACATAACATAATCTGGTAAATATACAGAAGAATGTTAAGCGTAGCAACAGAATAAATGTTAGATCTATATATACAAAAGAAAGTCGCATTAGTTACACTACTTATAACTCAAGAACGACTGAACAGATTTGGGTAAAAATTGTGACTTGACGTGAAACGTCATAATAAGCTCACTGTAACAAAAACTGTAAATAACAGCAACATAAATAAACTGTTAAATATACAGAAGAATGTTTAGTATAGCAAGAGCAATATATTTCATGGCTTCGAACGCTAAGCAACGCGCTGAAACACCTCCACCAACTACACTGACCAGTTTTTTTGCAATCTGACAAAGCGATCGGTTTGCACGAACTTTGCTTTACTCGGAGATGCCTCGTTATTATACTTGGAATGCTTCATCGAAGAATTTTCGAAGATGGAAGTAAGGCGATCTGGTTGCTGGGTGTCCAGATGTTTCTATTTGCAGTTGTTGGTGGTAAATGTGTGTGGTCCAACGTCATTTGAGATACTACGAACTGTTAATGGTGTTGTATTCCCAAGATATCGTGCTGCATGTGAATAATTGAACTTATTAGAAAACGATACCAATGGGGATACGACAACCGCTGAAGCCATTATCTCTGCATCTTCAAGTTAGATACGCACATTATTGGCTATCATAATTTCGACATGTTTTTCATCAAACCCATATAACCTGTGGCACAAATACAAGGATAACATGTCAAAAGATATTTTACAATTTTACAGCATTGGAACGATTTTTTTGTTTCATTTTATTTTATTTATTTAAAGTCGACTATGAACAGTCGACATTGAAGAAATTAATACTATTATGACTAAAAGAGTAACATTATGAAAAAAAATAATTCAATTGAAATAAAAATATGAAATCTCTGGGGATGTTTAAGCAATATTAATCTAACCCAGCATTCGCTGCATGGATTGGGGAAAACCCAGGAAAAACCTAATCAGGTCAGATGGTAGGTTAGTTAGCTAGTATTAAATTTTTGTTTTAATTTCCAACACCATGTTAGTTGCTAATTATTGTTAGCTAAGAATGATAGAATACAATTTTAAATATTTATAAGAGATGCATCGGCGTTGAAAACATAGTAGAGTCTGTTGTAGTCAGCACAGAGAACTCGAAAAGGTTCATACTTAGAATAGTTAGTTGTACATAGGTTAAGGGATAATGGTGTGAAGTTACGTGTCTAACTGGGACAGAAAGGTTTATATGCCTAAGCAGGTAGGGAGAATCAATTTCACCCTTTAGTAGTTTGACTATAAACATAACCCCAAGCATGCTACGACGATTAGTTAAGGAGGGAAGATTAAGTAAAAGAAGTCTACTATAACAAGAGGGTAAGTCAATACCTGAAACCCAATTAAAGCTTCTCAACGCAAAAAGCAGAAATTTCTTTTGAACAAACTCGATAAGATTTTATGATTTGAGTATTGTGGTGACCAAATAAAAGAACCGTATTCCAGAATGGGACGGAAAAGCAAAACAAAAAGAAGTTTTGTCGTATAAGGGTCGTCAAATTCCTTTGCCCATCGCTTGATGAACCCAAGAACTTGAGTCGCTTTGTTGACGGTAATTGAAATGTGTTTGTCAAACTTTAGCCTCTAGAAAAACTCCTAAATCATGCACATCGTCTACTCTACTCAGAGGTACCATATTAAGGGTATAATTACAGATGTTAGCAGAGTTTCTGTAAAACGACATAACCTTACATTTGGAACAATTTAGTAGTAGATAATTACTTTTACACCAGGAATAAAAACGATCAAGATCAGCTTGCAATAGAGATTTAGAAGTTATATTATTTTAAGTTAGGCAAATCTTGACATCATCAGCATACATTAAGATATTAGAATTTAAAATAACATTGGGAAGATCGTTAATGAAAAGGTTAAAAAGAAGAGGACCGAGATGACTACCCTGAGGAACACCTGAGGTTACAAACACAGGTTTAGAAGTTGTGGATTTAAATATTACTGTTTGAGTTCTATTATTAAGATAGTCAGATACCCATAACAGAAAATTATATGGAAATCAAATCAAGTTTAATTTTTTAACTAAAAGGAAATGGTTAACAGAGCCAAAAGCTTTACTAAAGTCAGTATAAATAACATCAGTCTGCAACTTATTCTGAAAACATTTGATCACTACAGAAGAAAACTCTAATAGATTAGTAGTCGTAGATCTCTGTTTAACAAAACCATGCTAGAAGGGAGTGACAATAGATCGACAAAAATGACTAAGTTGAGATGTAATAATTTTCTCAAAAAGTTTCGGTATAGCGGACAATTTGGAAATACCTCTATAATTATTAACGTTATGTTTCGAACCATTTTTATGCAAGGGGATTATGAATGAATCCTTCCATATAATTTATGTAAAAGTAAATGCAATGATTCAGCACAATACCTAAGGACACAGCCTGGAATGCCATCGGATACGCACAAGTTTGTCATAAAAGTGGATTGTACCCCAACAAGTGAACATGTGCGAAGATTCAATGCACCCACCGTTAATGATGTTGCGGCAATTATTGTTGGCGATCAAACTAAATAGCGAGGGAAATTGTCGCAAAGCGAAGAAGCAATATCATGCAACGTTTAAACGAGACATATTGTTTGTACGATGCGTTACAAATATCCAATAATTTATTGGCAAGGACAAGACGTATACAACATAACGTTGAAGATGGTCGATCCAATTACAGGTACAGTATTCACACACTAATTATTGCTATTATTGCCATTATTGATTTCCATTAACAATTCACGAACAAAAATCTAAGCATAATGAATTACTATGCGTATCGTATGATAATTCGCACACATGAGGAAAATTTCTGAAGTGCCGTCGGATTTTCCAGCAATTTACTGTCGACATGTATGTCCAAATCGATACCGAACGTTTAGCGTTTATCCGCCCCACATGCATGAATACGCTCAAGACGTTATGACGTACGTGCGAAACTATGGAACTCCGGATTTATTTATTACCTTCACATGCAATCCGAAGTGGACGAAAATTGAACGTGAGTTGGAACCGGGCCAAAAGCCGCAAGATCGCCATGAGATATTCGCCAGAGTATTTTAGCAGAAACTCAAGGTTATGATGGATATGCTTACTAAATATCAAGTTTTTGGTGACACACGTTGTTATATGTACTCGGTGAAATGAGAGAAGCGTGGACTACCGCATGCTCATATCCTAATTTGCTGAACAAATTACATTCAAATGAAGTGGATGACATCATATCAGCTGAAATTCCTGATCCAGTCACCGATCCTCATCTTGACGACATTGAGACGACACAGATGGTGCATTGACAGTGCGGTGCATTAAATCCATTATCGCCTTCCATGGCTGATAGAAAGTGCACAAAACGATATCCGCGACCGTTAGTTGCTAAAACAGTCACAGAACGATGGATATCCAGTTTATCGTCGGCGTTCAAAAGAAGATAATGGTCGAACTATCAAAGCTAAAGTTTAAAATCAAGAGATTGAGATCGGAAATGAATTCATTGTACCATATTGCCCGCTTATATCACGAGTTTTCAAAGCACATGCAAACGTTGAGAGTTGGCGTTCGGCCAAATCAATCAAATATTTGTGCAAGTACGTCACAAAAGGCAGCGACATGGCTGTCTTTGGTACTGCATCGGAAAATGCGAATGACGAAATCAGAAACTTTCAAATGGGCAGATGCGTCAGTACTAATGAAGCTTTGCGGCGATTATTGTCATTTCAAATTCATGAAAGATATCTCACAGTTGTACATTTAGCAGTGCATTTGGAAAATGGCCAAAGAGTTTACTTCACTGAGGCTAATACGGCACAACGAGCTGAGAGACCACCATCGATAACATTGACTGGCTTCTTTGCAATGTGTGAGGTAGATCCATTCGCAGCGACGCTGATATACGTATTTATGGAATAACGTAAGAACATTATCGCTAACATTCCATCTTGCCAACGAATCAGGTTGCATTCCTTATTTTAGCCATAAAGTCTATATAATAAAGTAAAGTTTCTAAGAACCAGCAACAAGGTACACAATAATTAACTTTAATACAGACAGACAGACGGACAGACAGACGGGCATGGCTTTATCGTTTCGGCTGTTGACATTGATCAAGAATATATATAATTTATGGAGTCGGAGATGCCTCCTTCTGCCTGTTACATACATTTTCTGTTGGCACTATGTTATAATACCCTTCTCCCCTATGGGTAGCGGGTATAAACATTCTTTAGTACAATGACAAAGCGTTGAATCAATTGCAAACGACTTTTATAACAGGCAAGGTGTTGAAAGTGGTTGAGCAGTTGCTATACTGCGTTCCACTGTAGCTTATCATTTGCTTGACGATTGAAAAATATATATGTGTACTAGCTGACCCGGCCACGCGTTGCTGTGGCTAAAGTTTTTGTTATATTACATTATAGTAAACAATCTAAGAGGAACAATAAGAGAACATCAGTCACGGAGTCCACTATGCTTTTTCACACAGATGGTATTTGTAAAAAAATATGGTGATCTCCTTATTTGACTTTCTACTACTATAACCCTTTAGTACAATGATATTATTTACGAACAAAGACGAAAATGTTGATGTTGGTATACAAATTCAATGGATTGAGATTTGAAGGGGAAGTACGTTGAACACAATTAATTAAAATGTTCTTACACTTGATATTAAGCATAGATCAATAGATACAAAATAAAAATTTATCAGATTTATTATTTCCATTTAATTTTATAACAAATATAAGTATATTACAGTATAATACAGTCAATAACATGTGACGCTTAAACTCATGAATGAGGTAGGCTAGACAGTCTTAAACTTTTAAACATTAATATTTATTTTTTTGAATTATAAATACTTTCAATTTCAATTTAATTTAACACCAATCGGTGCACAATGTTTTTGGTTAACCTGTCTTTAGCTAACACAAATAGATTCGACGGTTTCCCAACACGTGAATACGCAACATATAGTTGCCCATGAGAAAAACATGGATTTTCCAAATCTAAACCACAAATGGACATTGTTTGACCTTGAGATTTATTTATAGACATGGCGAAAGCTAAACGAATTGGAAACTGTAGCTTTTTGAAGGGTATGGTAGAATCTGATGGTATCATCGGAATACGTGGCAGCAGGACCACTTTTCCTTTAAACTTCCCAGCCAAAATGGTTGCTTCAAGAATGTTTCCGGTGATCTTTTTGATGACCAAACGCGTACCTTTACATAATTGAGGTGGATTCAAATTACGGAGGAGAATAATAGGGGAACCAATCTTTAATCGAAGATTATGTGGTGGCATTCCAGGGATATCTAATGAATTTAAAAATTCAATCGGAAAATTTACACTTTCATTTTCATCAACAACAGTATCGATTGATTTAAAAGACATCAGATCGTGTAAAATTATCTAATTCTCATCACTGCAAATCGCGGACTAAGCCATTCATGATGTTGATCAAATAATTATTCTGTATATCCGGGAAAATACTCTGAATCAATTCATTTTTATCCTGAACAACAGTGCAAAAATTGTCTGGTAGTTTAATGCATTGCGTATTTGGTTGCAGTTCTATTTTACCGTTCCCAATATCTAGTAGTTGTTCAGAAAATATTTGTGCTGATGGATCATTTTGCAATTGTACTCGCATATTTATGGTCAATCGAAGTGTTTCAACACTTCGCCATAAGAATGATTGTTTCAAACATGCATTAATCTCATCCGCGAAAGTAGAGCGAGGTATAACCGGTAAGGTCTGCCGGAAGTCACCAGACAAAAGTAAGATAGCACCACCGAAAAGTTTATTATTGCTGTTTAAATCTTGCATAGTTCTGTTTAATGCTTCAAGTGAATATTTGTGTGCCATTGTGCACTCATCCTAAATTATTATAGAACTTTTCCGCAACACTGCAGCTATTCCACTATTCTTTTTGATGTTACACATTGCATCTGGTTTATTATGAACGTCCAATGGCAGCTTGAATGTTGAATGTGCTGTTCGCCCACCATCCAGTAAAGTAGCCGCAATGCCTGACGATGCTACTGCTAATGCGATTTTTTGTTGCGACCGTATTTTGGCAAGAATCAACGATATCAAAAATGTCTTACCGGTTCCACCGGGTGCATCCAAAAAAAAAAAACCGCCTTGTTCAGCAGCAACAGCCAGCATAATCCGATCATAAATAATTTTTTGTTCTGCTGTCAGTAATGGTTCACTGTTCATGATAATTGTTGCTAAACTTCCATGGTCATATTGATTTTCTCGTTGTAAATCGGTATTGACTAAGTCGGTGGCTGGACGATTAGGTGATGGCATACCATAATGATTAAGTGGTAAATTTGAAATAAGAACACATAAATCCTCGATCAAGACCAATGCTTCATTGTATATCTCTGGTGTATAATCTATGTTTTCGCATTGATTTGTTTGTCTAATTCGGTGCAAGATGTCTTCTGTCATAAAATTTTTATATTTTTCCCACAAAGTTTGTGCTTGCTTGGGATAACATGTCGTCAAAATAATTGCAAACAACTGACGAATGTTATTCGGTGTTGATGTCAACGCAGCATCAGCAAGCGTTAAGTCCCAATGGTTATCGTCTTCTAGCAATTGCAGTTCACGACATGCATCCTGGTATGTATTGAATACTCGACCATTAACTGTTCGTAAAAATTCAAAACACGTTGGTCCGGGCTCCGGCGGAGCGGGTAGAGGTGACAGCACAACTTTTCCTGATGCGCAGCACATGCCGGCTGCTTCATTCCGAAATTTCAATGCCTGACAATATTGACATACTTTATCCATTCCACCGATAGCAATTTTTAAATGCGCTGAGTAGTTAATATCTGGTGCATATTCAAAGTCAAGCCGAACGAATGATGCACGTGTTAATGAGCGGCTGATCCGTTGCCTTTGTCGATCTAGTACTCGTACTGTAGTTATGTTTCGTTCTCGTGCCGCTCTTGTTCTCGTAATATTCTGGTGCAGACATTCGTCATGCTGTTCTTGAGATTCTTGTGCAAGACTTTCTGCAGTCCTGATTCTTTGAGCTGCATTTCTTGTTTCGATTTGTTCTGGTAATTGCTGAGCTTTCAACACGTTTGCGTCGTGACCCTTTGCTGCTAGCGTTGTTGAGGTTAGATTTTTTCGGCATTTGACTGAAAATAATAATTTAATCGTTTAAATATTAGAAAGAGGAACTGAAAAAAATGTTATCATAGCACATTGAAATACTAAGTGCAAAATAATTTTCAATGGAGGTTAAATAAAAATAATATAAAAATTTTTGTACAATTATTGAAAAAGTGTGGGGAGCTTTGTGCCATTTTCTCATTGATATATTAATTAACTTTTATAAAACTATGTGATATTACTTACATGTATAAATTGAAATTATTGTTCCTGTGCTCCTACTGTGGCTATGTCTCGTTCTCCTGCTGCTCTTGTTCTTATGATATTTCCTTGAAGACGTTCGTTACACTGTTCTTGAGATTCTTGTGCATGACCTTCTGCTGTCCTGATTCTTTGAGCTGGATTTCTTGATTCAATTTGTTCTGCCAACTGATGGGCTCTTTTAATACGTTTGCGTCGTGCCTCTCTGGTGCTCGCGTTGTTGAGGTTAGATTTTTTCCGTGGCATTTGACTAAAAATAATAAATTAATCGTTTAAATATTAGAAAAAAAAATTGAAAATCATTCTAAGTAACTTTTGTAATTATGTGATAATACTGACATGTACATATTTAAATTATAGAGTTTAAATAATAATTTCAATAAGAATTGAAATACTAATTTAAAGCAGCGCCATCTATTGATTACTTACTCGACCCAGTCGAAAGGTATCGACATCTCTTTAATACGTTTGCGTCGTGCCTCTCAGGTGCTCGCGTTGTTGAGGTTAGATTTTTTCCGTGGCATTTGACTGAAAATAATAAATTAATCGTTTAAATATTAGAAAAAAAAAATTGAAAATCATTCTAAGTAACTTTAGTAATTATGTGATAATACTGACATGTACATATTTAAATTATAGAGTTTGAATAATAATTTCAATAAGAATTGAAATACTAATTTAAAGCAGCGCCATCTATTGATTACTTACTCGACCCAGTCGAAAGGTATCGACATCTCTTAGAATCATTTGGAGTTAACAGATAATTGTGACTGTCAAATAATAACAGACAAATAATTAGCAATAAATTAAAATTGCGACTATAATTTGAAATTAAAACTATCCTATCTCTCAAGTTAGATCGAACTGCACATGATGTGCGAATTTTAATATAATCGGTTAAGTGGTTTAGGAGTCCATTGAGGACAAACATTGTGACACGAGATTTATATATATTAAGACTAAGATAAAACACATATATATCTAAATTTGTTAAAATACAAATATAAAATATATTTATATTTACATTTATATACACATATATATTAGCCACAGATACGTCATCCCTTTAGTGCTATTATGAATATATGTGGTGAGGGGACACCAGGTATGTTTATATAAACAAAAAGTATTTATACATCAATATATGTTCATGGTAGCCATATGAATCACCATCTTATTAGTGGCGTACAAATATATATAGTATTATTTACTTGGTGAGCAAACATCAAGTTAAGTAAATATATACCTAATATAAATAATCTTAAATAGATTTTCAAAGTAGCCAAATGATTCGCCATTGTGTTTGTGCCGTATACATATAAGTTGTCAATTTGACAATATTATATACTTGGTGTTGTGTGGCATCAATTGTTTATATATATGTTCAATATATTTTTGCATTAATATGACTTAATTGTGGTTGCAAATTAGCTGGGCGCATCAAAAATGGCGCAATAAATACTAATGGAAAGTTTATGGTTGAATGAGGTTGGTACACAGGTATATATGTATATATTTAATATATACAAAATCTCATACGGAAAACATTTTCATATGTGAAAACACAGTATCATATGAATTCAAACTAGAAAATTTCATATAGAGAAAAAATTGTATATGCAATAAAAATTTTTTATGGAAAAAAGTTTTACAAGTGAAAACCATGTCATATGGGAAGAAAATGTGATAAGGAGAAAAAAAAGTTTTACAAGCGAAAACCATATCATATGGCCAAAAAATTTCATATGAAAAATAAATTTCATATGGAAAAAAGTTTTAAAAGTAAAAACCATATCACATGGATAAAAAATTACATATGTTGAAAAAATTTTATATACAAAAAAACTTTTATACGGAAATACATGTGAAAACCATATGATCAGGGGTGACTCAGAAATAGCTAGCGGAATTGATTCCGTTGAGAGCAATTCCGTTGGAAAATTTACGCTGTGAAACAAAGCTTCCAAAAAATGTAAGGTTTTAAGCAGTTTCCCAAACCCTTTCTAACTTGGCTGATCAAGGTTGACACCTTGCCAAATTAACTTTCCCATATGTTTAATTTGATAATTTTTTATTCATTTCGTTACAAAACGAAAGGTTTACATTTTTTTTCTTGTCTGGTAGGTCTTCGTGACTCTGTCTGCTAATTGTCTTGGAACTCCTTGTTTCTGGCAACACAATTAGAGTGATACAACAAAAGGTTTTTTAATTTTAATAGAAATGCCTTTAGCCAGATTATTGGCTACCGAAGAGCTCCGGCGGCGGAAAAAAAACCATACAGCGTGGGATTCTTAGATCCTCATCAAATCCATTTTCCCAATCATACGATTCGTTTGTTTGAATTCTTTTCGTTATAAATCGACTTTTAGTTATAAATCGATATTAACCTTGTGGTGCATGATTTGAGCTAAATTTTATTCTATTGTTCGTAATATAAATTGTAAATTACAACTTTAAATTTCCTGTGCTCATTGCTTGCGTCTTAAAACTCTTTGTTTTTGTTTTCTCCGGTAGTCGTTTGCAACCCAGATTTGTCTGTTTGTTCGCTGTGCAGTTTTGTGTGGTGAATATATATTTGATTTTTTTTGCTGCGCCTAATAGGCAAGTTGTTGTTGGGTGTTTTTGTTTTCGCTCACCGTCTTACACTGCTTGTCCGTTATTTTGCGACCCAGTGGGAATTTCAAGCTTGATTGTGGAAACTACTGGTAGTGACTTTTCACTTAGAGCACCCAATCGGAATCCATAACATAAATTTTTGCAAACATTTCAATTTTTATTTTAATTTAATCGTTTATATTTTCATTTTCTGTTATATATATTATACATATTTATATAATTATGCAGTGCTGTAAACTAAATTGCACTTATGGGCCGACTCGTGATGGAGACCACCCTTTTTGTTTCTTGTTGGCTGTGTGATTTTATGCATAAAAAATGTGCAGGCATTACCGGGCGCGATCATTATAAGATCAACGCTGCTGTGAAAAAGGGCAGCGGAGAAAATAAGTGGTCATGTCCGGTATGCATTGAAAAGCAATTGGATTTTTCACGTATGTTTACTTACAAATTTGCTAAACTTCGTACAAAAACCATGCCGATACTTCGTGCGAGTCCATCTCAGGTTATACTGAAACTTGGTTAAAGCCAGAAATTTCTAACTTATCTCTCTTTACTAATAAATTTACGTCTTACAGATGTGACCGTTTGTCTAGAATTGGTGGTGGTATTCTTATTGGTACTGATTCTGATCTTAAATCGGAATTAATCTGCTCGGAGCCGGCATTGAATTTGTCGCCATTAAGACAACGTTTGGACAATGTTTCCAATGTGTTCCTCGTAGATATTCATTGAAATCTAATATGCCACTTTGGTTTTCTCTGGAATTAAATTTATTAAAAAACCTAAATTTACGATATTTCAAAAAATATCAACGCACAAGAAATTCTTCTGATTTCGCGCGATGTGCTATTTGCAAAATCGAATTTCGTTTCACTTAACACCCAACTTTACAATATTTATCTGCGTCGGTGTCGGTTACAGTTTGCTAGACAGTTCTATAATTTTGTTAACTCTAAACGAAAATGTTTTTCACTACCTCCCTCAATTTCATTTCAAAATAAGACTGCATGCAGTGATCAGGCCGCTGCCGATCTGTTTGCAGACTTCTTTCAATCTACTTACTCAATTGACAGCTACTCACTTTATATATCTTGTCCCTATAACTTGCAAAAGTTAACTTTATTCCTAAGCCGGTAATCAATGAATGCTCCGTTTTAAGCGAACTCAATCAAATAAAACCTCTATTTTCACCCGGTCCAGATGGTATTCCAGGCTGTCTCCTAAGGTATTGTGCATTGCATTTGCTTTTACAAAAATTATTTATTATGTCTGTTGAGTCTGCCTCTTTCCCGGCTATATGGAAGGATTCATTCATAATCCCCTTGCATAAAAATGGTTCGAAACATTACGTTAATAATTATAGAAGTATTTCTCAATTGTCCGCAATACCGAAACTTTTTGAGAAAATTATTACATCTCAACTTAGTCATTTTTGTAGATCTATTGTCTCTCCCTTCCAGCATGGTTTTGTGAAACAGAGATCTACGACTACCAATATCTATTAGTTTTCTTCTCTAGCGATAAAAAGTTTTCAAAATAAGTTGCAGACTGATGTTATTTATACTGACTTTAGTCAAGAGCTTTACTAAAATCAGTGTAAATAACTCTGTTAACCATTTCCTTTTAGGTAAAAGATTAAACATGATAGGATTTCCATATAATTTTCTGTTAACTTAATAATATAACTCAAACAGTAATATTTAAATCCGCAACTTCTAAACCTGTCTTTGTAACCTCAGATGTTCCTCAGGGTAGTCATCTCGGTCCTCTTCTTTTTAACCTTTTCATTAACGCTCTTCCCAATGTTATTTGAAATTCTAATATTTTAATGTATGCTGATGATGTCAAGATTTGCCTAACTTATAATAATATAGCTTCTATTGCAAGCTGATCTTGATCGTTTTTATTCCTGGTGTAAAAGTAATTATCTACTACTAAATTGTTCCAAATGTAAGGTTATGTCGTTTTACAGAAACTCCGCTAACATCAGTAATTATACTCTTAATATGGTACCTCTGATTAGAGTGGACGGTGTGAATGATTTAGGAGTTCTTCTAGATCATAGGCTAACGTTTGACAAACATATTTCAATTACTGTCAACAAAGCGACTCAAGTTCTTTGGATCATAAAGCGATAGGCAAAGGAATTTGATGACCCTTATACGACAAAACTTATTTTTGTTTCCCTTTTCCGTCCCATTCTGGAACACGGTTCTTGTATTTGGTCACCACAACATATAAAAATCATAAAAATCTTATCGAGGGTGTACAAGAGAAATTTCTGCTTTTTGCGTTGAGAGGCTTTAACTGGGTTTCAGGTATTGACTAACCATCTTATAATAGTAGACTCCTTTTAATTAATCTTCCCTCATTAACTAATCGTCGTAGCATGCTTGGGGTTATGTTTATAGTCAAACTACTAAAGGGTGAAATTGATTCTCCCTACCTTCTTAGGCCTATAAACCTTTCTGTCCCAGTTAGACGTACACATAACTTCACACCTTTATCCCTTAACCTATGTACAACTAACTATTCTAAGCATGAACCTTTTCGAGTTCACTGTGCTGACTACAACACACTCTACTGTGTTTTCAACGTCGATGCACCTCTTCTAAATATTATAAATTGTATTCTATCATTCTTAGCTAACAATAATTAGCAACTAACATGGTGTTCGAAATTAAAACAAAAATAAAATACTAGCTAACTAGCCTACCATCTGACCTGATTGGGTTTTTCCTGGGTTTTTCCCAAATTAATATTGCTTAAACACCCTCAGAGATTTCAGATTTTATTCATAATTTTACTCTTTTAGTCATAATTTTAATAATTTCTTCAATGTCGACTGTTTATAGTCGACTTCAAATAACAAATTAATAAATAACGATTTATTTTGGTTCTTCCTCTTTTCTCAACAAACAATGCCACCTGGCAAAAGGACAAGTGCCCACAAATATTTTCTCATATTGCACCATAAATAAATAATTTTTGCACTGCTAATTGTTGTACCACAAAATTTGCAGGGGTGACACAGAAATTTTTTCCGCTCCAAAAACCCTTGAATTCCTTTCCGCGGAATGATTCCGCTCTCAACCAGCTAGCATTCCGCTAGAACTCGATAATGCCACCTAGTTTCCCTCTGATTTTCGAACTCAGGGTTAGAGATCCCAATTTTTTTTAAGTAAAAGTACCGAATAAGGTTTTTATTTGTATATACATTTTTTTTTGCATTTAAAATTTTTTTCCTTATGACATTTTCTTGCCATATGATATGCTTTTGACTTATTAAATGTATTTCAATATAATATTTTTTTTTCCAATAAAATTTTTTCTCCATATGACATTTTCTAGCCATATGATACGGTTTTAACTTCTAAAACTTTTTTCCATACACAATTTTTTTGGCGTAGAAAATTTTTTCTTCATATGACATTTTCTAACCATATGATATGATTTTAACTTGTACAATTTTTTTCCTTATAAAACTTTTTTTATTGTGAAATTTTGCATCCATACGATATAGTTCTCACTTGTAAGACTTTTATCCATATACATTTTTTTTGGCATATACAATTTTTTCTCCAAATGAAGTTTTTCATATGATATGGTTTTGACTTTTATACATTTTTTCATATACATATTTCTAGCTCTATCAACAGAATTATCTTGCCTATAAATAGTGTACTTTGACGGAAAGAGAACGGAATCAGAAATATCCGAACTTAACCAGGTTTCAGAAAACACAACTATATTAGAAGAAAAAGTTGACGTATTGATTGGTTAGAAGAAATGATAAAATTATTTTTTTTAAGAAGAAAAAGTTTTAGATTGAGACTGTACAGGATCAATCGGTAAAAACATTACAAGAAGATATTTTCCCATTTGATGACTCAGTTATAAGTTTTAAAATATTAAAATATATTCATTGCCGTGCTACGCGCCAAGATGAGCGTCATCAGCAAGGAGGTAGTCTTCAAAACTCACCCTCAGTTCCGGACGATTATGCCAACCAGAACAGTCGCTAAAGCTGACCCTAATCACCTGAGCCACTTGCACCTGGCGTACCACGATTGGTGCCGCTCATAAGAGGTGTCCGCGGTTCTAGGTGCGGACGTGTTCTCGGAACTTCTCCTGCCTGGTATCCTCCCAAGCCAAGGGGGACTTCCCATGACCCAGAACTCCTCCTTGGGGTAGATTCTGTCGGGTACATGCTGCAGTTAAAATTGCAATTCTACCATTGCAAGGGGTGACAATGTTGAGGTGAGCGTATTTGTGAGGGTCACACTGATTTTCTCGACTCCACCGAGTAAAAACCACTCAATGTGCTCATTTAAACAAATGACTCTCAAACTCCCGGTGCTCTCAACATCTACTGAAAGTCTCCACTGTTAAGCAGTCGAGGTTCGTCAGGGCGAGAAACCTATGAAATAGTTAATAGCAAGTAAGAAAGCTACAGTCGAGAGTTCTCGACTGTATGATACCCGCAACCCATTTCGAGAGAAAACAAAAAGCTTGAATGATATCTTAACAAAAAATATACCACCGAATATACTAAAATTTGTTTTTTTGTATATAAATATTTTTTTTAAATCCATTAAATACCGACATGGTCACTCTGTCAAATAAAAAAACAAAGCGCGAGCAGCTGCAACTGAATTTTGCATATAAAATGGATTAATTAATAACTTCCTTGTTTTTCATTCGATCTCAACCATATTCACAGGAATTATTGAGAATATAATTATTATTATGCATACCAAAATGCTCTAGGTCTATTATTACGGCTTTTACAGTTATTAAGGGCGGAAAGGGGCGTGGCAAAAATCTAAAACAAACTTGATCTGTCACCAAATTTGATATCTCTAGGTCATTCACACACTTAATACGTCCATATGCACTGGGCTCAAAAATGTAGATAAATAATTTAACGAATAACTTTTGTTCTACTTACCAAATTACACATCATTACACAAAGAACTTTTGGAGTTATACGCGATTTACATAAAAAAAAACTTTACTTTTTCTAGATTAATGCTTATTGTGGGCGAAGGAGGCGTGGCATCCAACTTTTGAAATAAACTTGATCTGCGTAGGGTATGAAGGAACCTTTTTGCCAAATTTGGTGTCTCTATGTCTTATAGTCTCTGAGATCCAGGTGTTCATACGGACAGACAGACGGACAGACGGACATGGCTATATCGTCTCGGCTGTTGAATATATATACTTTATGGTGTCGGAGATGCCTCCTTCTGCCTGTTACATACATTTTCTGTTGGCACTAAGTCATAATACCCTTCTACCCTATGGGTAGCGGGTATAAAAATTCAGTGAAGGAAAGAGAAGCCTCGGATAAACACCGGACTAAAGATAACGACCATAAGAACCGAACAAAGGACAATGATTTGAGAGTATGCACCTGGAATGTGCGAACATTGTACAGACCGGGTGCTGCTCAACAACTAGCGGATACCATCAAAATTATGTTGGGCTGACATCACTGCCATCCAGGAAATGCGATGGATTGGACAAGGTTGCGTGAAGAAGAAGGACTGTGACATATACTACATGAATTTGGTTGTGGATTTGTTGTAGGCTCTCGATTGAGGCGCCGGGTCTCTCATTTTACTCCGATAAATGAGAGAATAGCAACAATCCGGGTTACAGCCAAATTCTTTAACATCACTCTGATATGCGTGCATGCGCCCACCGAGGAAAAAGACGATGTCGCCAAAGATAACTTCTGTGCGGAGCTCGACCGAGCATACGGCCGCTGACCATCCCATGACATTAAAATCCTCCTCGGAGACCTTAATGCCAAGTTTGGGCGGGAAGGAATCTTTGGTGCCACCGTGGGGCGATATAGTCTGCATAAGACCACTTCGAGCAATGGTCTCAGGCTAGTAGGCTTCGCAGCAGCGCATAACATGGTGGTGCGTAGTACAAGTTTCCGTCATTTGGACATTCATAAGGCATCTTGGCTCTCTCCGGATCGACTGACCAAAAATCAGATCGACCATGTTGTGATTGACGGAAGGCATGCATCTAGTATACTTGATGTGCGAACATGGCGGGGTCCTAACATAGACTCCGAACATTAACTTGTTGCAGCCAAGATACGCATGCGGCTAAGTGCAACGAAGATCGTGCGTCGAAGTATGCCGAGAAGGCTGGACGTCGGGAAGCTGCAATCACAACTGGTGAAGGAAACATTCTCCACTCGTGTCTCGGACCTACTGGGACAGACATCTCAAAGACCTGAGGACATCGGCTCTATGTGGGAGCACATAATGAACTCCTTGAAGGCTTCGGCGGAAGAGGTACTAGGATTCCGGCCCCCACCTAAGAGGAACCCATGGTACGATCAGGAGTGTCGTGACGCAACAGCTGCTAAAGACGTGGCGTACAGAAGAACATTGCACGACGTATAGTCGAAGTATACAGGTCGATGAGAAGGGATGAGAAACGCTTTTTCAGACGCAAGAAACGAGAACACGAAAGGCGAGAGTGCGAGAATGTAGAGAGTTGCAGATGCCGGAACGAAGCTCGAAACTTCTACCAGAGGGTTAAGCGTCTAACCCAATTCCACAGGACGGTAGGAGTTTCTTGCAGGGATGACAACGGAAACTTGGTCACAGACGCGGAGGTTGTGCTGAGGTTATAGAGGGATTACTTCTCAAAGCTTTTGGATGGAGACAACGACGACCTTGACGATGGTGATCCACGAACACCGATCTATGATACTGACACAGAAGTACCAATCCCGAGCCATATCGAAGTCAGTGCGGCGATACAGCGCCTTAAGAACAACAAGGCTGCTGGAGCTGATGGCTTACCAGCTGAGCTTTTTAAGGCTGGTGGTGATTTGTTGCTAGTGTGCATGCACCAACTAATCAGCAAGATATGGCTCACTGAGAGCATGCCCGAAGATTGGAACCTCAGCATGATCTGTCCTATCCTGAAGAAGGGTGATGCCACAGTGCGCTCCAACTACCGTGGCATTAGTCTTCTTCCGGTCGCATATAAGGTCCTTACGCGCGTATTATGTGAAAAACTGAAACCTCACGCCGAAGCACTGATTGGACCTTATCAGTGCGGTTTCAGGCCTGGAAAATCTACGATTGACCAGATATTCACATTGCGCCAAATCTTGGAGAAGTCGTACGAAAGTCAGATAGACACCTTCCATCTTTTCGTCGACTACAAGGCAGCTTTTGATAGCCCCCGACGAGATCACCTATATGCCGCCATGTCTGAGCTTGGTATTCCAGCAAAGCTTACGCGGCTTTGCAGAATGACGTTGAGCAACACCATCAGCTCCGTCAAAGTAGGAAATGACCATTCCGAAACCTTTAGTACCAAGTGTGGTCTCAGACAAGGTGACTCGTTGTCTTGTATGCTCTTCAATATCCTAATGGGGAGTATTATAAGGAAGGCTGGTGTGCATCGGACGGGCACAATATTGACAAATAGATGTGTCCAGTTGCTTGGGTATGCCGATGATATTGATATCATTGGGCGGTCCAAGCGTGACGTTACAGCAGCCTTTGGGGCTATTGAAAAAGAATCGGCTAAAGCTGGTCTGGCAGTGAACATGAGTAAGACAAAGTTTATGGTGTGCTCGAGCAGGGAATCGCGGCGACAAGATTCTCAGCTAGTAGCGGGCAGCTATAACTTCGAGTCCGTCAAGGAGTTTGTCTATCTTGGCACTGCTATGACCAGCTCGAATGATGTCAGCCTGGAGATCAAGCGGAGAATCACTCTTGCCAACAGGTGTTACTATGGGCTCAGTAGGCAAATGAGTAGGAGAGCCCTCTCTCGACACACAAAAATTATACTTTACAAGACGCTCATCATGCCGGTACTGTTATATGGTGCAGAGTGTTGGACCTTGACACAGGCAGATGCAACCGCTCTTGGTGTGTTCGAGAGAAAGATTCTCCGCAAGATCTATGGTCCGATTTGCATCGGGGATACCTATCGCATCAGATGGAACCATGAGCTGTATGAGCTTTACGGCGATATGGACGTAGTCAGCAGAGTAAGGAGCCATAGACTTCGCTGGCTGGGTCATATTGCTCGTATGGAGGAAGACGCTCCAGCTCGTAAGGTGTTTGATGCGGTAGTGGTCGGCAATTGGAGGAGAGGAAGACCCCGGATGCATTGGCAGGACCAAGTGATGGAAGCTCTGTCCTCACTTGGTGTTACCAACTGGAGGAGAAGTGCCCAGGACAGAAACACCTGGAGGCAACTTTTTCAGGCCATGACCCGATAGGGTTGTGATGGCCGCATAATAGGTTAGGTTAGGTAAGGCAGGCAGCTCGACTGGAGTCGAGAGCACCCGGAGACCATACGGTCCATTGTGATGCCTGTTCTATGTGGACTGTAGGAATAGGAGGGATTGGGAGGGATTGGGAGGGATTGTTGGGATTGGAGGAAAGGCTCTGATTATATTTGTCTACATGCTACTGGCCAGTTCTGTTGGGCTGCGGTAACCTCTGGAACCAACCAGTAGAGTCGAGGAAAAGCGCCATGTTCTCCAGCCGAATATCCCCAAGACTGCCCAGTTCCGCAAAGAAAGGCTTGCCCAGAAATTGGGTCCGCCTTCTAAGAAGTGCAGGGCAGTCACAGAGAAGATGCTGGATACTCTCGGTTTCCTCTTCGTCCCCGCAACTGCGACAGAAGTCCTGTTGGGGTCCACCGTACCGTTGAGCCATACGGCCGATGTAGCAGTGTCCCGTTAAGACTCCTGTCAGTAACCTTATTTTGTTCCTGTTAAGGTTTAAGTGCTCGGTTGTTCGCTTGGGACTATATCTTGGCCAGAGTGCTTTTGACACCTCACAGCCTGGTGATGCTGCCCAGTGTCTCTCAGCCGCCGTTCTCATGGAACAATTAAGTTCCGATAGCACGTGCTAAATAGGTCTCTTTATATCGTCCGCCGCGAGAGTTTCTGATGACGCTGATCCCATCCGAGCACATTCATCAGCCGCCTCGTTACCTGGTACTCCCATGTGCCCAGGTACCCAGACAAGTCTGACAGAGTGTGGTTGGCATAGGTTCAGTGACATCACTGTGTCTTGGGTTAGTTTGCTCTTAATGGTGTTCGATGCGAGTGCTTTTATCGCTGATTGGCTGTCGACATAGATGGACACGTCCCTAGGGCTCCCGCCCAGTGTCCGTACCAACTTGGACGCTTGCCAAACAGCGTAAATCTCCGCTTGAAACACACTACACCAGTCAGGAAGTCGAAAGGAAAGCTTGGTTGCAAGGTCTTCGGAGAAGACCCCCGATCCAGTACCTTCTATCGTCTTTGATCCGTCTGTGTAGATTGACAACTCGTTCTGCCTCAAAGGAGATTCCTGTTGCCAATCGGATCTGTCAGGGAATACAGCTGTAAATCTGTTATCCCACTTATGTTTTGGTACCCAGTAGTCGTTCTCAGCCAAAGTCAGTTCTACTGTACGTAGAATGGAGTTGTGACCTGCACCAGGCTTAAGGAGGCATTGGGCGTGAAGCCTGACCGCACTCCATGCTGCCACGTGCTTGAGGAAGACTCCGATGGGCTCCAGATTTAACATTACATCCAGCGCTGCTTGGGGGGTAGAAAGAATACATCCTGTTATTCGCAAGCAAGCTAGTCTCTGGACTTTGCGGAGATTGTTTAGATAGGAGTCGGTGTGCCCTGCCTCCCACCATGCAAGAGCCCCGTACGTCAGTATAGGTCTGACAATTGCAGTGTAGAACCAATGAAGGATGTACGGTTGCAATCCCCATCCTTTACCAAAGGTCTTTTTGCACACAAAGAAGGCTTGTAACGCTTTCTTCATCCTTTCCTCCGAGTTTCTCCTCCAGGAGAGTTTGGAGTCCAGGATTACTCCAAGGTACTTTGCCTCCTTTGATAACTTGAGCTCTGTCCCTCCCAGTGACGGAAGCTTGAAGCTCGGTATCTTATATTTTCGTGTGAACAGAACAAGTTCGGTCTTTTGTGGGTTGGCCCCAAGACCGTTGTGTTCTGCCCATCGCAGAGTTTCACTCAGTGCGGCGCTCATTAGCTCACTGACTGTTGGCAGGAATCTGCCAGTTACCATTAGAACCAGGTCGTCCGCATAAGCAGTCACTCTGCATCCCTTATACTTCAGTTTGAGAAGAAGGTCATTAAGGACAATGTTCCACAACAAGGGGGATATCACACCCCCTTGCGGGGTGCCCCTGGTTGCCCTTCTCCTGATAGTTGAGGCGCAGAGTTGGGCGTTTATCATTCTTTGGCGAAGCATGTTGCTAAGCCATCGAGTGATTGTCGGGTGTGAGCCTATGTTGACAAGTGCTGCCGTTATAGACTCGATCCTGACATTGTTAAAGGCACCCTCTATGTCGAGAAATGCCGCTAACGTAAACTCCTTCCTTTGCAGTGTGCCTTCAATTGTGCTAACCACCTCGTGCAGAGCCGTCTCTACTGATCTACCTTTGAGGTAGGCGTGTTGGGACTTGCTAAAAGTGTGAGGTGTTAGCTTACTTCTGAGATGAAGGTCCAGAAGTCTCTCGAGTGTTTTCAATAAAAACGATGAGAGACTTATGGGCCTATAGTCTTTTGCTGAGCAGTGGTTTATCTTTCCTGCTTTGGGAATGAATGCCACCCTCACTTCTCTCAAGATTTTGGAGATGTATCCTGTAAGGAGACATCTCCTGAAGATTTCTAATAGCCATTGCGACAGATGTACGCACTACAACATCTGTAACATGACCGGTCTGATGTCATCCGGTGCTGCTGATTTGTAAGGGTGGAACGACTTGATAGCCCAGATTATCTTCTCAGTGTTGACAATTTCGTCGATTAGGACTTGACTCTCATGAAGCGCGTTTCCCTCCGGCAAGCCGCTGATGTGAGAGGTGGGGATCCCATTCTCGTCTTCAGCTTGTGTGCAGCCTGGAAAGTGTGCGTTCATGAGGAGTTGCAGAGACTCCTGACTATTTTTAGCGAATGTGCCATCCAGGTTGCAAAGCAGCCCCGGTGTGGCTGGATCTTTCGCCAACAACCTTCGAAGTCTGGACGCTTCAGTGGTGTTGGTTAGTTCCTCGCAAAATTTAGACCATGAGTCTCTTTTTGCCCTTCTGATTTCCTTCTTGAAGGTCTTGAAACTGTTATGGTAGGCATCCCAGTCTACCTGGCAGTTTCCGTCTTTTGCTCTGTTGTAAAGCTTCCTCGTTTCCTTTCGTATCTGGCCGAGTTCCGGAGTCCACCACTTGTTGCGGTTTGACTTCGGTGGACGGCTGATTGGACAGGATTTGATGAAGGCCTTACATAGAGTATCTGTGACATTCTGGGTCGATTCCTCCAACTTGTCTGGGTTGTCTAGCCTTCCCACTGGGTGGTTGGGAATAGATTCCATAACAAGCTTTGAGTATTTGACCCAGTTTGCCTTTCGTGGGTTCCTGAAGGGCGCCTTTGCCTCTCTGGACCATCCAACTTCGAACACTATCCTGTAATGATCCGAAAAGGAGCATTCCGTGGATACGTGTCAGTCTTCTACGGAGAGGAAGTCACTGTTGGTCGCTAGAGTTAAATCTATAACCTCAGCTCGGTTCTTATTGCGGAAGGTGGGGTGGCTACCCCGATTACACACATTAAGATTAGTGAGCATCACGAATTCAAGCAGCGACTCGCCTCTCTCGTTGGTGTCTTTGCTCCCCCAAAAGGTATTGTGGGCATTAGCATCACACCCAAGGATTAGATCCGTGTTCTCTTTCTGCGCATGCTGAATGAGGGCTCGAATACTTTCCGACGGTGGATCCTTTTCTTCGTACGGGAGGTATGCTGAGGCTAGGTAAAGATTGGGTCCGTTCCTACGCTCGCATAGCGCTACCGTCAAGTCCCTGTTGCTGTAACTGGAAGAGAAGAGCACATTAAGTCCGGTTCTTACCACGATACAGGTTCTGGACTTACCCACAGTTTTCGGGACAAGGAGATGGTATCCGCGGGCTTCCAAACCGCAAACCCTTTCACCTACGATCCAGGGTTCTTGGATGAGAGCCACATCCACCCTCTCCTTGTCCATCCACCGTAGTAGGTCTGTGGAAGGAACCCTCGAGTGGTGCAGATTAATCTGCACTACCCGAATTCTTTCCGGTCGACCTAACATCTACGCGCCCAGCGCCTCCAGGAATGATTGCCCGAACGCACCCCATTCCCATCTTCAGCCGGCCTTGCTTACTAAGGAGTTGGCTCTTGGACTCTGGACCAATGCTGATCCATAGATCCTTGCCGTTTCCTTTGTCTCGGGCGAGACCTTTATTGATCGTCCAGTCCGCTGTGTGACAGTCCGCATTCTGGCTTTTGATCAATATAAGGGTGGTTCGATCCTCCCGAATGGGAGGTGGGATCCAGACCTTAATGATCGTCCGCTCAGGAATTTGGTCTACAGGGACGACGTCAATTCTTGCTCCTGGCCACGGCGCTTCCAGCTTCAGCAGTGTGTCTTTGAGGAATCGCAGGGACTCCTCGTTGGCACATGCCACCACTTTGACACCCTTGTACCAGTTGATGCCATCAAACTCTGCCACGAACGGATTCTGCGGTCGAGTAATGGCATCAGCAATCCCCTGGTCGATTAACCCTTCCAGGATAAGCCAGTTATCAACAGAGAGCTTCCCATCCGGGTTGCTTCTGTCGATGATAGCTACCTGTAGCTCCGGCTTCGTGCTTAAGCTGGCCAGGATGCCCCCTGGACACACCCGCTTGCTCTCCGAAGCCTTCGCCGAGTCATCCGACCTCTGCCTCTTACTGACAGGTGGGTTGGCCTTTTTCGGTAGCTTGCTCACCGTTCTCTCCTTTCCAGGAGGTGTGGCTTTTGCAAGCTTACCTGGTGCACTCTTTTTCCCTTCTAAAGGTGACTTGGGTTTCTTTGGTTCCACCAACTTCGACGTGGAAGGTTTGACTTCCTCCGTCGGGTTGGCTACGGCTACTGCCTGAAGCCCCTTGTCACTCTGGCACCGTGCACTCATACTCGGTTCAGCGGACTGAGTGTTGCCGGACACGCCAGCGAGCCTCAAATACCGCCGCACGTTGTATTCGTGCTTTTTGCGCAATTTCCTCTCACGATCGTTCAACGACTCTGGGTTGCGGCCTTCCAGTCCCTTAAGGAACTTGAGAGAGCTCTTATACCCTGAGCGTTGTTTGCGCTTGAGGTTTGCGCCTTCCTTGTTGGATGGTCCCTGGACTACTGTCACTTCGTCTTCATCAGTGCTCGATGACTCATCCAACGGCATCCTCGATAGCGCAAGCGCTAGCTCGGACTCCGTTATCGATGAGCCTGTGAGCAAAGACTCCGACTCCGTGGCAGCCGTTTCCAGGTCCACACCCTCCTGTCGATGGAGTTTGTCCCCTCCACCATCGTGACCACTGGCGACACGCAGAGAGGATTTCTCCTCCCCGTGCCCGCCGGTGGTAGCGGTCACACCTCCCACCGACGTTTGGGCTGACATCCCAGCCCGAGTTGACGCCTCTATGTCATCCTCCATTTTGAATCCAAGGATTCATGATGCATTTTATACTTGCTGCCAAGTACCTCTGACCATGGTCCTGGACCTCAGCTTTCCAGAGTAAATCTAAAAAGCTTCGGCCCAGTCCCTTAGCTAGAAACTGCAAGGTCTCATGAGCGAGCAAGTGATGCTGACATCTCTCGGTCGCCCGAGACGATGCAGTATCCATTGCCCAGCCGGCACCCTCGTGGAGGGTTCAGTCAGAGGATTTTCGCCAGCCAATGGCCACATAATAATAATAATAAACTTAATTTCTAGAGTGTCATCTCCCATTACCAAAAATAAAGATATTCATATTTATAATTTCTTGTTCAAGGGAATAATTTATGAAAAATGTGAAAAAAATAACTGAGATGGCTACTTTGGGGAACTCCTGAGTGGGTGTTTAGGGATCGTGGTGATCAAAAGGGTTGGTAAACAAATTAACATATAAATAAGACTATTGGGGGGTGAGTGTGGTGAGATAGGTTGTGGGGATTGGAATATTAGAACGTGTTTGATTTTAGGGTAAGTCAAGTGTACGAGGACATAAGTCACCGACAACTGGGGCGGCAACCGGCGATCGGCGACCTTCAAAAGCTGCAACAGGAGGAATCGATTGAATGTGTTGGCAGCTGGCAACAAGGTTGGTGATTTTCGCCACTAGCATGCATTCGAACGCAAAAGGCAGGGGGCGGGCCTTTGACACATGCAGTCGCTCGATCGTCAAACTGGGGACGGTGACCTCGAATAAGTTGACACCACCTACTATCGTGTGATCAATTTTCGTTTACATATCCCAATCCCCAGAAAACAACGGATTTTTCTCAAATTTGCCTTGTGATCGATAGGGACAGTCAGCACACTGAAAGAGGAGAGGACAATAAATATATTGTAACTTTTTTTGTCATGTATCGCAACAGGGAAGCTAGGAAAATTAAGTGAGCAAGAGGGAAGATAAATCAACGATTGTCCGAAATTGTTGAAGCGCCTAACATTGAAAGGTCAAATGAGTCGAAAAATAATAAATAAACAAAATATCATGTATGTTAAATTGTGATGCAAACCTATTTATCCACATCATCATCAACAACAACATCATGTATTCGAACAACATTAACAACTTCAACAACACCAACAACATCAATATAGTGTTTTGTCACCCATGCCAACAGTATTTGCCTGCAAGTTGCATAAATATAATGCAATGGACAGGTTAAGCAAATTATTGATGGATACAAGGGGCGTATCCTTCAATATATGTTTATTAGTGAGGGGGCTGCTGTAAGGATTCCGGATGAATTCCTTAATGAAGCTAGACTAGCATTGATCCCTCATTTAGAAAGGGTATTGAGCTCCCATATAACATTAAAAGTTAACTTCGAGCTGTTTGATGAGTATATGCTGCTGAAAGAGCATGATTTTCAAAAAGAGAATAAAACATACCATACCAGAGAGAAATGTACGCAGTAGCAATAAAAACTAAGATAAGTGAGCTCCAGGAAAAGGATAGTGGATGGACAATAATTCGTCTCATCAGAGTGGAGTTAAACATGCTTCAATGTGATCCCATTAGAGGATCGATACATTTTAAAGTTCCGTTGAAGCTTCAACATAAATACGCTCTAATCAAGGTGCAGAACAATGATGTGTTCTGCTTCAAGTGGGCACTTACATCAGCCCTTAAGCCAACGAAAAATGGACAGTGATGTTTTAGCTATAATATCAACATAGCTTCGCAAATTATTCAAGTGGACAACAACTTCAAGGTGGACTTCAGAGGATTATCGTTTCCAAAGAAACTTACCAAGATGAATGAGTTCACAAAACGGAACCCACATATCAGTATAAATGTGTTTGATTATGATGAGGAAGCAAATAAAGTGTTTGGACCACTTTATTGTGTTGGATTTGAAGGGGAATCACACATCAACCTATTGCTATTGGATGGACCAAATGCAAATGTACACGGACACTATATGTGGACTAAAAATATGTCTGCGTAAGTAAAAGAAATAAATTAAAATATAATATTTAAATATCATAGATCGAATTCTTTCTAATTACAGTCACACCACAATTGGGTAGGGAACATCCAAAGCGTTGGTTCTGCAACCAATGCTTACGATATTCGACGAGTGAAGAGAGGGCCAGTCGACATGCAGAAATATGCAGTCGAGCTGTCGCGGAGTCACCTAGGTTTTCTTCAAAAATCACCACCGGCAGCTGAAGATTCCATTCACCGTGTATGCGGATTTTGAATGATACTAGATCCCTCAAGGAGAGATGTAAGTGCATACTATATAAAGTGTGCATTTGATACAGCACTAGATAAGTGTGTTTTAAGAACGGGCGGGGATTTAAGCCCCAATTTCATAGATTGTCTAAGATCCGATTTGTCCAATTTATATAAGAGCCACATGAAGAATGTGGTACCTATCCAAATGAGTGCACAAGATTCGTACAATTTTGATGAGGCGATTAATTGTCATATTTGCAAGGATAGTTTGGGTAATGACAGAGTGAGAGATCACTGTTAGTTTACTGGCACATACCGAGGTGCAGCCAACCATAGAAAGGGAAATTTAATGCCCGTGTTTTTTCACAATTTATCAAAATATGATGCACATTTGTTCGTGAAAGAGCTCGGGGAGATAAAGGGAGATATTAAAGTAATTCCTTTGAACAAGGATTTATATATATGTATTTCAAAATTTGTACCAGTAGAATTTGATACCCTGGAAATTGGGTTTTTGGACTCTTTAAGAAAACAAATCAGATTTTACCCTACTTTGAAGGAAAGGAGTATTCCATTACGAATATTTAATTGCAGCAGAAGCTGGAAGAAACTTGACTCCCACCAAGGAGTAAGTTCTACAGCATAATTTGAGTACTTCGTAAGCATCAGTTGTGTTTGTCTTGCTCCGCCTAATTCTGTGTTTATCTGTGTTTTAAAAGCATATTAATTTGTGACTTTTAGTTATATATCGATATTAACCTTTTGGTGCATGATTTTTGTTAATTTTTATTCTATTGTTCGTAATATAATTTGTAAATTACAACTTTAAAGTTCCTGCGCTCGTTACTTGTGTCTTAAAATTCTTTGTTTTGCTTTTCTTCGGTAGTCGTTTGCAACCCAGGTTTGTCTGTGTGTTCGCTGTGCAGTTTTGTGTGGTGAATATATATTTGCTCTCTTTTGCTGCGCCTAATAGGCAAGTTGTTGTTGGGTGTTTTTGTTTTCGCTCGCCGTCTTATACTGCTTGTCCGTTATTTTGCGACCCAGTGGGAATTTCAAGCTTGATTGTGGAAACTACTGGTAGTGACTTTTCACTTAGAGCACCCAATCGGAATCCATAACATACATTTTTGCAAACATTTCAATTTTTATTTTAATTTAATCGTTTATATTTTGATTGTCTGTTATACATATTATATATATTTATATAATTATGCAGTGCTGTAAACTAAATTGCACTTATGGGCCGACTCGTGATGGAGATCACCCTAAGTTTGTTTCTTGTTGGCTGTGTGATTTTATGCATAAAAAATGTGCAGGCATTACCGGGCGTGATCATTATAAGATCAACGCTGCTGTGAAAAAGGGCAGCGGACAAAATAAGTGGTCATGTCCGGTATGCATTGAAAAGCAATTGGATTTTTCACGTATGTATAACTACCAATTTTCTAAACTTCGTACAATGACCATGCCGATACTTCGTGCGAGTCCATCTCAGGTTATATCGCCACAAAATCCACGGCGTCGGTAGCCATACAAAAATTCAATTTCTCAACTCCTCGGAAAATTGCTTCATTTAAATTAACTGTTCCTTCCGACTCATTTCCGTTATTGTGTGACCCGAGTTTCTGGCCACCTCATATGGTGGTACATGAGTTTAGGCCAAAGAAACGTAACATCATCTCAGTAAATTTTCAACCTAATATCACCTTATCTCAAGCTCAACTGTTAATAAAACTAACACTAATGCTTAAAAAAACTAAATATTAATCGTGTTCAGCTTAGCTCCCCTATTCGTAAAGCGTATCAAAACGTAAGGGGCATTCAATCAAAACTATCTAAAGTCTATCTAGATAGTTTCAGCTTTGAACATAGTATCTTAGTGTTTACTGAAACTTGGTTAAAGCCAGAAATTTCTAACTTATCTCTCTTTAGTAATAAATTTACGTCTTACAGATGTGACCGTTTGTCTATAATTGGTGGTGGTGTTCTTATTGCTGTTGATTCTGATCTTAAATCGGAATTAATGTGCTCGGAGCCGGCATTGAATTTGTCGCCATTAAGACAACGTTTGGTCAAACTTCAGCCTATATCACTTGTTCCAGTGTGTTCCTCGTAGATATCCATTGAAATCTAATAGGCCACTTTGGTTTTCTCGGGAATTAAATTTATTAAAAAACCTAAAGTCACGATATTTCAAAAAATATCAACGCACAAGAAATTCTTCTGATTTCGCGCGATGTGCTATTTGCAAAATCGGATTTCGTTTCACTTAACACCCAACTTTACAATATTTATCTGCGTCGGTGTCGGTTACAGTTTGCTAGACAGTTCTATAATTTTGTTAACTCTAAACGAAAATGTTTTTCACTACCTCCCTCAATTTCATTTCAAAATAAGACTGCATGCAGTGATCAGGCCGCTGCCGATCTGTTTGCAGACTTCTTTCAATCTACTTACTCAATTGACAGCTACTCACTTTATATATCTTGTCCCTATAACTTGCAAAAGTCTAACTTTATTCCTGAGCCGGTAATCACTGAATGCTCCGTTTTAAGCGAACTCAATCAAATAAAACCTCTATTTTCACCCGGTCCAGATGGTATTCCAGGCTGTCTCCTTAGGTATTGTGCGGAATCATTGCATTTGCTTTTACATAAATTATTTATTATGTCTGTTGAGTCTGCCTCTTTCCCGGCTATATGGAAGGATTCATTCATAATCCCCTTGCATAAAAATGGTTCGAAACATAACGTTAATAATTATAGAAGTATTTCCCAATTGTCCGCAATACCGAAACTTTTTGAGAAAATTATTACATCTCAACTTAGTCATTTTTGTAGATCTATTGTCTCTCCCTTCCAGCATGGTTTTGTGAAACAGAGATCTACGACTACGAATCTATTAGAGGTAGTCTTCAAAACTCACCCTCAGTTCCGGACGATTACGCCAACCAGAACTGTCGCTAAAGCTGAGCCTAATCACCTGAGCCACCTGCACCTGGCGTATCACGATTGGTGCCGCTCATAAGAGGTGTCCGCGGTTCTAGGTGCGGACGTGTTCTCGGAACTTCTCCTGCCAGGTATCCTCCCAAGCCAAGGGGGACTTCCCATGACCCAGAACTCCTCCTTGGGGTAGATTCTGTCGGGTACATGCTGCAATTAAAATTGCAATTCCACCATTGCAAGGGGTGACAATGTTGAGGTGAGCGTATTTGTGAGGGTCACACTGCTTTTCTCCACTCCACCGAGTAAAAACCACTCAATGTGCTCATTTAAACAAATGACACTCAAAGTCCCGGTGCTCTCAACATCTACTGGAAGTCTCCACTGTTAAGCAGTCGAGGTTCGTAGAGAACGGTCAGGGCGAGAAACCTATGAAATAGTAAATAAAAACCCGTAATAAGCACTCGAGTTTCTTTTTTCCGCGGATCTTGCACAATCATAACACAATTGTTGCCACTTAAATTCCCCACGAGTGTATATTATATATACATACATATAAACTTAATTTCTAGAGTGTCATTTCCTATTACCAAAAATAAAGATATTCATATATATAATTTCTTGTTCAAGGGAATAATTTATGAAAAATGTGAAAAAAATAACTGAGATGGCTACTTTGGGGAACTCCAGAGGTAACTCGGAATATATTAGAAAGAAAATTTTTAAAAGAAATCTTATGGACCATCTGGACTGGGCTAAAAAACACCGGCTCAACCATTTGAACAGTAGTATGTTTACCTGATTACTAACATGTTGAGGTAATTAAAATGATAATTTTTGGGTTTTTAGCTGTCAAAATATGTCAAGTGGTAAGTAAGATTTTTGATGAGGGTAAAAAAAGGGGAGTGGGTGTTTAGGGATCGTGGTGATCAAAAGGGTTGGTAAACAAATTAACATATAAATAAGACTATTGGGGGGTGAGTGTGGTGAGATAGGTTGTGGGGATTGGAATATTAGAACTTGTTTGATTTTAGGGTAAGTCAAGTGTACGAGGACATAAGACACCGACAACTGGGGCGGCGACCGGCGATCGGCGACCTTCAAAAGCTGCAACAGAAGGAATCGATTGAATGTGTTGGCAGCTGGCAACAGGGTTGGTGATTTTCGCCACTAGCATGCATTCGAACGCAAAAGGCAGGGGGCGGGCCTTTGACACATGCAGTCGCTCGATCGAAAAACTGGGGACGGTGACCTCGAATAAGTTGACACCACCTGCTATCGTGTGATCAATTTTCGTTTACATATCCCAATCCCCAGAAAACAACGGATTTTTCTCAAATTTGCCTTGTGATCGATAGGGACAGTCAGCACACTGAAAGAGGAGAGGACAATAAATATATTGTAACTTTGGTGTCATGTATCGCAACAGGGAAGCTAGGAAAATTAAGTGATCAAGAGGGAAGATAAATCAACGATTGTCCGAAATTGTTGAAGCGCCTAACATTGAAAGGTCAAATGAGTCGAAAAATAATAAATAAACAAAATATCATGTATGTTAAATTGTGATGCAAACCTATTTATCCACATCATCATCAACAACAACATCATGTATTCGAACAACATTAACAACTTCAACAACACCAACAACATCAATATAGTGTTTTGTCACCCATGCCAACAGTATTTGCCTGCAAGTTGCATAAATATAATGCAATGGACAGGTTAAGCAAATTATTGATGGATACAAGGGGCGTATCCTTCAATATATGTTTATTAATGAGGGAGCTGCTGTAAGGATTCCGGATGAATTCCTTAATGAAGCTAGACTAGCATTGATCCCTCATTTAGAAAGGGTATTGAGCTCCCATATAACATTAAAAGTTAACTTCGAGCTGTTTGCTGAGTATATGCTGCTGAAAGAGCATGATTTTCAAAAAGAGAAGAAATCATACCATACCAGAGAGAAATGTACGCAGTAGCAATAAAAACAAAGATAAGTGAGCTCCAGGAAAAGGATAGTGGATGGATAAATATATAACTCGTCTCATCAGAGTGGAGTTAAACATGCTTCAATGTGATCCCATTAGAGGATCGCTACATTTTAAAGTTCCGTTGAAGCTTCAACATAAACACGCTCTAATCAAGGTGCAGAACAATGATGTGTTCTGCTTCAAGTGGGCACTTACATCAGCCCTTAAGCCAACGAAAAATGGACAGTGATGCTTTAGCTATAATATCAACATAGCTTCGCAAATTATTCAAGTGGACAACAACTTCAAGGTGGACTTCAGAGGATTATCGTTTCCAAAGAAACTTACCAAGATGAATGAGTTCACAAAACGGAACCCACATATCAGTATAAATGTGTTTGATTATGATGAGGAAGCAAATAAAGTGTTTGGACCACTTTATTGTGTTGGATTTGAAGGGGAATCACACATCAACCTATTGCTATTGGATGGACCAAATGCAAATGTACACGGACACTATATGTGGACTAAAAATATGTCTGCGTAAGTAAAAGAAATAAATTAAAATATAATATTTAAATATCATAGATCGAATTCTTTCTAATTACAGTCACACCACAATTGGGTAGGGAACATCCAAAGCGTTGGTTCTGCAACCAATGCTTACGATATTCGACGAGTGAAGAGAGGGCCAGTCGACATGCAGAAATATGCAGTCGAGCTGTCGCGGAGTCACCTAGGTTTTCTTCAAAAATCACCACCGGCAGCTGAAGATTCCATTCACCGTGTATGCGGATTTTGAATGATACTAGATCCCTCAAGGAGAGATGTAAGTGCATACTATATAAAGTGTGCATTTGATACAGCACTAGATAAGTGTGTTTTAAGAACGGGCGGGGATTTAAGCCCCAATTTCATAGATTGTCTAAGATCCGATTTGTCCAATTTATATAAGAGCCACATGAAGAATGTGGTACCTATCCAAATGAGTGCACAAGATTCGTACAATTTTGATGAGGCGATTAATTGTCATATATGCAAGGGTAGTTTGGGTAATGACAGAGTGAGAGATCACTGTTAGTTTACTGGCACATACCGAGGTGCAGCCAACCATAGAAAGGGAAATTTAATGCCCGTGTTTTTTCACAATTTATCAAAATATGATGCACATTTGTTCGTGAAAGAGCTCGGGGAGATAAAGGGAGATATTAAAGTAATTCCTTTGAACAAGGATTTATATATATGTATTTCAAAATTTGTACCAGTAGAATTTGATACCCTGGAAATTGGGTTTTTGGACTCTTTAAGAAAACAAATCAGATTTTACCCTACTTTGAAGGAAAGGAGTATTCCATTACAAATATTTAATTGCAGCAGAAGCTGGAAGAAACTTGACTCCCACCAAGGAGTAAGTTCTACAGCATAATTTGAGTACTTCGTAAGCATCAGTTGTGTTTGTCTTGCTCCGCCTAATTCTGTGTTTATCTGTGTTTTAAAAGCATATTAATTTGTGACTTTTAGTTATATATCGATATTAACCTTTTGGTGCATGATTTTTGTTAATTTTTATTCTATTGTTCGTAATATAATTTGTAAATTACAACTTTAAAGTTCCTGCGCTCGTTACTTGTGTCTTAAAATTCTTTGTTTTGCTTTTCTTCGGTAGTCGTTTGCAACCCAGGTTTGTCTGTGTGTTCGCTGTGCAGTTTTGTGTGGTGAATATATATTTGCTCTCTTTTGCTGCGCCTAATAGGCAAGTTGTTGTTGGGTGTTTTTGTTTTCGCTCGCCGTCTTATACTGCTTGTCCGTTATTTTGCGACCCAGTGGGAATTTCAAGCTTGATTGTGGAAACTACTGGTAGTGACTTTTCACTTAGAGCACCCAATCGAAATCCATAACATAAATTTTTGCAAACATTTCAATTTTTATTTTAATTTAATCGTTTATATTTTGATTGTCTGTTATACATATTATATATATTTATATAATTATGCAGTGCTGTAAACTAAATTGCACTTATGGGCCGACTCGTGATGGAGATCACCCTAAGTTTGTTTCTTGTTGGCTGTGTGATTTTATGCATAAAAAATGTGCAGGCATTACCGGGCGTGATCATTATAAGATCAACGCTGCTGTGAAAAAGGGCAGCGGACAAAATAAGTGGTCATGTCCGGTATGCATTGAAAAGCAATTGGATTTTTCACGTATGTATAACTACCAATTTTCTAAACTTCGTACAATGACCATGCCGATACTTCGTGCGAGTCCATCTCAGGTTATATCGCCACAAAATCCACGGCGTCGGTAGCCATACAAAAATTCAATTTCTCAACTCCTCGGAAAATTGCTTCATTTAAATTAACTGTTCCTTCCGACTCATTTCCGTTATTGTGTGACCCGAGTTTCTGGCCACCTCATATGGTGGTACATGAGTTTAGGCCAAAGAAACGTAACATCATCTCAGTAAATTTTCAACCTAATATCACCTTAGCTCAAGCTCAACTGTTAATAAAAATAAAACTAATGCTTAAAAAAACTAAATATTAATCGTGTTCAGCTTAGCTCCCCTATTCGTAAAGCGTATCAAAACGTAAGGGGCATTCAATCAAAACTATCTAAAGTCTATCTAGATAGTTTCAGCTTTGAACATAGTATCTTAGTGTTTACTGAAACTTGGTTAAAGCCAGAAATTTCTAACTTATCTCTCTTTAGTAATAAATTTACGTCTTACAGATGTGACCGTTTGTCTAGAATTGGTGGTGGTATTCTTATTGGTGCTGATTCTGATCTTAAATCGGAATTAATCTGCTCGGAGCCGGCATTGAATTTGTCGCCATTAAGACAACGTTTGGACAACGTTTTTTTCCAGTGTGTTCCTCGTAGATATCCATTGAAATCTAATAGGCCACTTTGGTTTTCTCGGGAATTAAATTTATTAAAAAACCTAAAGTCACGATATTTCAAAAAATATCAACGCACAAGAAATTCTTCTGATTTCGCGCGATGTGCTATTTGCAAAATCGAATTTCGTTTCACTTAACACCCAACTTTACAATATTTATCTGCGTCGGTGTCGGTTACAGTTTGCTAGACAGTTCTATAATTTTGTTAACTCTAAACGAAAATGTTTTTCACTACCTCCCTCAATTTCATTTCAAAATAAGACTGCATGCAGTGATCAGGCCGCTGCCGATCTGTTTGCAGACTTCTTTCAATCTACTTACTCAATTGACAGCTACTCACTTTATATATCTTGTCCCTATAACTTGCAAAAGTCTAACTTTATTCCTGAGCCGGTAATCACTGAATGCTCCGTTTTAAGCGAACTCAATCAAATAAAACCTCTATTTTCACCCGGTCCAGATGGTATTCCAGGCTGTCTCCTTAGGTATTGTGCGGAATCATTGCATTTGCTTTTACATAAATTATTTATTATGTCTGTTGAGTCTGCCTCTTTCCCGGCTATATGGAAGGATTCATTCATAATCCCCTTGCATAAAAATGGTTCGAAACATAACGTTAATAATTATAGAAGTATTTCCCAATTGTCCGCAATACCGAAACTTTTTGAGAAAATTATTACATCTCAACTTAGTCATTTTTGTAGATCTATTGTCTCTCCCTTCCAGCATGGTTTTGTGAAACAGAGATCTACGACTACGAATCTATTAGAGGTAGTCTTCAAAACTCACCCTCAGTTCCGGACGATTACGCCAACCAGAACTGTCGCTAAAGCTGAGCCTAATCACCTGAGCCACCTGCACCTGGCGTATCACGATTGGTGCCGCTCATAAGAGGTGTCCGCGGTTCTAGGTGCGGACGTGTTCTCGGAACTTCTCCTGCCAGGTATCCTCCCAAGCCAAGGGGGACTTCCCATGACCCAGAACTCCTCCTTGGGGTAGATTCTGTCGGGTACATGCTGCAATTAAAATTGCAATTCCACCATTGCAAGGGGTGACAATGTTGAGGTGAGCGTATTTGTGAGGGTCACACTGCTTTTCTCCACTCCACCGAGTAAAAACCACTCAATGTGCTCATTTAAACAAATGACACTCAAAGTCCCGGTGCTCTCAACATCTACTGGAAGTCTCCACTGTTAAGCAGTCGAGGTTCGTAGAGAACGGTCAGGGCGAGAAACCTATGAAATAGTTAATAAAAACCCGTAATAAGCACTCGAGTTTCTTTTTTCCACGGATCTTGCACAATCATAACACAATTGTTGCCACTTAAATTCCCCACGAGTGTATATTATATATACATATATATAAACTTAATTTCTAGAGTGTCATTTCCTATTACCAAAAATAAAGATATTCATATATATAATTTCTTGTTCAAGGGAATAATTTATGAAAAATGTGAAAAAAATAACTGAGATGGCTACTTTGGGGAACTCCAGAGGTAACTCGGAATATATTAGAAAGAAAATTTTTAAAAGAAATCTTATGGACCATCTGGACTGGGCTAAAAAACACCGGCTCAACCATTTGAACAGTAGTATGTTTACCTGATTACTAACATGTTGAGGTAATTAAAATGATAATTTTTGGGTTTTTAGCTGTCAAAATATTCAAGTGGTAAGTAAGATTTTTGATGAGGGTAAAAAAGGGGAGTGGGTGTCTAGGGATCGTGGTGATCAAAAGGGTTGGTAAACAAATTAACATATAAATAAGACTATTGGGGGGTGAGTGTGGTGAGATAGGTTGTGGGGATTGGAATATTAGAACTTGTTTGATTTTAGGGTAAGTCAAGTGTACGAGGACATAAGACACCGACAACTGGGGCGGCGACCGGCGATCGGCGACCTTCAAAAGCTGCAACAGAAGGAATCGATTGAATGTGTTGGCAGCTGGCAACAGGATTGGTGATTTTCGCCACTAGCATGCATTCGAACGCAAAAGGCAGGGGGCGGGCCTTTGACACATGCAGTCGCTCGATCGAAAAACTGGGGACGGTGACCTCGAATAAGTTGACACCACCTGCTATCGTGTGATCAATTTTCGTTTACATATCCCAATCCCCAGAAAACAACGGATTTTTCTCAAATTTGCCTTGTGATCGATAGGGACAGTCAGCACACTGAAAGAGGAGAGGACAATAAATATATTGTAACTTTTTTTGTCATGTATCGCAACAGGGAAGCTAGGAAAATTAAGTGATCAAGAGGGAAGATAAATCAACGATTGTCCGAAATTGTTGAAGCGCCTAACATTGAAAGGTCAAATGAGTCGAAAAATAATAAATAAACAAAATATCATGTATGTTAAATTGTGATGCAAACCTATTTATCCACATCATCATCAACAACAACATCATGTATTCGAACAACATTAACAACTTCAACAACACCAACAACATCAATATAGTGTTTTGTCACCCATGCCAACAGTATTTGCCTGCAAGTTGCATAAATATAATGCAATGGACAGGTTAAGCAAATTATTGATGGATACAAGGGGCGTATCCTTCAATATATGTTTATTAATGAGGGAGCTGCTGTAAGGATTCCGGATGAATTCCTTAATGAAGCTAGACTAGCATTGATCCCTCATTTAGAAAGGGTATTGAGCTCCCATATAACATTAAAAGTTAACTTCGAGCTGTTTGCTGAGTATATGCTGCTGAAAGAGCATGATTTTCAAAAAGAGAAGAAATCATACCATACCAGAGAGAAATGTACGCAGTAGCAATAAAAACAAAGATAAGTGAGCTCCAGGAAAAGGATAGTGGATGGACAATAACTCGTCTCATCAGAGTGGAGTTAAACATGCTTCAATGTGATCCCATTAGAGGATCGATACATTTTAAAGTTCCGTTGAAGCTTCAACATAAATACGCTCTAATCAAGGTGCAGAACAATGATGTGTTCTGCTTCAAGTGGGCACTTACATCAGCCCTTAAGCCAACGAAAAATGGACAGTGATGCTTTAGCTATAATATCAACATAGCTTCGCAAATTATTCAAGTGGACAACAACTTCAAGGTGGACTTCAGAGGATTATCGTTTCCAAAGAAACTTACCAAGATGAATGAGTTCACAAAACGGAACCCACATATCAGTATAAATGTGTTTGATTATGATGAGGAAGCAAATAAAGTGTTTGGACCACTTTATTGTGTTGGATTTGAAGGGGAATCACACATCAACCTATTGCTATTGGATGGACCAAATGCAAATGTACACGGACACTATATGTGGACTAAAAATATGTCTGCGTAAGTAAAAGAAATAAATTAAAATATAATATTTAAATATCATAGATCGAATTCTTTCTAATTACAGTCAAACCACAATTGGGTAGGGAACATCCAAAGCGTTGGTTCTGCAACCAATGCTTACGATATTCGACGAGTGAAGAGAGGGCCAGTCGACATGCAGAAATATGCAGTCGAGCTGTCGCGGAGTCACCTAGGTTTTCTTCAAAAATCACCACCGGCAGCTGAAGATTCCATTCACCGTGTATGCGGATTTTGAATGATACTAGATCCCTCAAGGAGAGATGTAAGTGCATACTATATAAAGTGTGCATTTGATACAGCACTAGATAAGTGTGTTTTAAGAACGGGCGGGGATTTAAGCCCCAATTTCATAGATTGTCTAAGATCCGATTTGTCCAATTTATATAAGAGCCACATGAAGAATGTGGTACCTATCCAAATGAGTGCACAAGATTCGTACAATTTTGATGAGGCGATTAATTGTCATATATGCAAGGGTATGTTTGGGTAATGACAGAGTGAGAGATCACTGTTAGTTTACTGGCACATACCGAGGTGCAGCCAACCATAGAAAGGGAAATTTAATGCCCGTGTTTTTTCACAATTTATCAAAATATGATGCACATTTGTTCGTGAAAGAGCTCGGGGAGATAAAGGGAGATATTAAAGTAATTCCTTTGAACAAGGATTTATATATATGTATTTCAAAATTTGTACCAGTAGAATTTGATACCCTGGAAATTGGGTTTTTGGACTCTTTAAGAAAACAAATCAGATTTTACCCTACTTTGAAGGAAAGGAGTATTCCATTACGAATATTTAATTGCAGCAGAAGCTGGAAGAAACTTGACTCCCACCAAGGAGTAAGTTCTACAGCATAATTTGAGTACTTCGTAAGCATCAGTTGTGTTTGTCTTGCTCCGCCTAATTCTGTGTTTATCTGTGTTTTAAAAGCATATTAATTTGTGACTTTTAGTTATATATCGATATTAACCTTTTGGTGCATGATTTTTGTTAATTTTTATTCTATTGTTCGTAATATAATTTGTAAATTACAACTTTAAAGTTCCTGCGCTCGTTACTTGTGTCTTAAAATTCTTTGTTTTGCTTTTCTTCGGTAGTCGTTTGCAACCCAGGTTTGTCTGTGTGTTCGCTGTGCAGTTTTGTGTGGTGAATATATATTTGCTCTCTTTTGCTGCGCCTAATAGGCAAGTTGTTGTTGGGTGTTTTTGTTTTCGCTCGCCGTCTTATACTGCTTGTCCGTTATTTTGCGACCCAGTGGGAATTTCAAGCTTGATTGTGGAAACTACTGGTAGTGACTTTTCACTTAGAGCACCCAATCGGAATCCATAACATAAATTTTTGCAAACATTTCAATTTTTATTTTAATTTAATCGTTTATATTTTCATTGTCTGTTATACATATTATATATATTTATATAATTATGCAGTGCTGTAAACTAAATTGCACTTATGGGCCGACTCGTGATGGAGATCACCCTAAGTTTGTTTCTTGTTGGCTGTGTGATTTTATGCATAAAAAATGTGCAGGCATTACCGGGCGTGATCATTATAAGATCAACGCTGCTGTGAAAAAGGGCAGCGGAGAAAATAAGTGGTCATGTCCGGTATGCATTGAAAAGCAATTGGATTTTTCACGTATGTATAACTACCAATTTTCTAAACTTCGTACAATGACCATGCCGATACTTCGTGCGAGTCCATCTCAGGTTATATCGCCACAAAATCCATGGCGTCGGTAGCCATACAAAAATTCAATTTCTCAACTCCTCGGGAAATTGCTTCATTTAAATTAACTCTTCCTTCCGACTCATTTCCGTTATTGTGTGACCCGAGTTTCTGGCCACCTCATATGGTGGTACATGAGTTTAGGCCAAAGAAACGTAACATCATCTCAGTAAATTTTCAACCTAATATCACCTTAGCTCAAGCTCAACTGTTAATAAAAATAAAACTAATGCTTAAAAAAACTAAATATTAATCGTGTTCAGCTTAGCTCCCCTATTCGTAAAGCGTATCAAAACGTAAGGGGCATTCAATCAAAACTATCTAAAGTCTATCTAGATAGTTTCAGCTTTAAACATAGTATCTTAGTGTTTACTGAAACTTGGTTAAAGCCAGAAATTTCTAACTTATCTCTCTTTAGTAATAAATTTACGTCTTACAGATGTGACCGTTTGTCTAGAATTGGTGGTGGTATTCTTATTGGTGCTGATTCTGATCTTAAATCGGAATTAATCTGCTCGGAGCCGGCATTGAATTTGTCGCCATTAAGACAACGTTTGGACAACGTTTCCAGTGTGTTCCTCGTAGATATCCATTGAAATCTAATAGGCCACTTTGGTTTTCTCGGGAATTAAATTTATTAAAAAACCTAAAGTCACGATATTTCAAAAAATATCAACGCACAAGAAATTCTTCTGATTTCGCGCGATGTGCTATTTGCAAAATCGAATTTCGTTTCACTTAACACCCAACTTTACAATATTTATCTGCGTCGGTGTCGGTTACAGTTTGCTAGACAGTTCTATAATTTTGTTAACTCTAAACGAAAATGTTTTTCACTACCTCCCTCAATTTCATTTCAAAATAAGACTGCATGCAGTGATCAGGCCGCTGCCGATCTGTTTGCAGACTTCTTTCAATCTACTTACTCAATTGACAGCTACTCACTTTATATATCTTGTCCCTATAACTTGCAAAAGTCTAACTTTATTCCTGAGCCGGTAATCACTGAATGCTCCGTTTTAAGCGAACTCAATCAAATAAAACCTCTATTTTCACCCGGTCCAGATGGTATTCCAGGCTGTCTCCTTAGGTATTGTGCGGAATCATTGCATTTGCTTTTACATAAATTATTTATTATGTCTGTTGAGTCTGCCTCTTTCCCGGCTATATGGAAGGGTTCATTCATAATCCCCTTGCATAAAAATGGTTCGAAACATAACGTTAATAATTATAGAAGTATTTCCCAATTGTCCGCAATACCGAAACTTTTTGAGAAAATTATTACATCTCAACTTAGTCATTTTTGTAGATCTATTGTCTCTCCCTTCCAGCATGGTTTTGTGAAACAGAGATCTACGACTACGAATCTATTAGAGGTAGTCTTCAAACCTTCAAAAGCTGCAACAGAAGGAATCGATTGAATGTGATGGCAGCTGGCAACAGGGTTGGTGATTTTTGCCACTAGCATGCATTCGAACGCAAAAGGCAGGAGGCGGGCCTTTGACACATGCAGTCGCTCGATCGAAAAACTGGGGACGGTGACCTCGAATAAGTTGACACCACCTGCTATCGTGTGATCAATTTTCGTTTACATATCCCAATCCCCAGAAAACAACGGATTTTTCTCAAATTTGCCTTGTGATCGATAGGGACAGTCAGCACACTGAAAGAGGAGAGGACAATAAATATATTGTAACTTTTTTTGTCATGTATCGCAACAGGGAAGCTAGGAAAATTAAGTGAGCAAGAGGGAAGATAAATCAACGATTGTCCGAAATTGATGAAGCGCCTAACATTGAAAGGTCAATGAGTCGAAAAATAATAAATAAACAAAATATCACGTATGTTAAATTGTGATGCAAACCTATTTATCCACATCATCATCAACAACAACATCATGTATTCGAACAACATTAACAACTTCAACAACACCAACAACATCAATATAGTGTTTTGTCACCCATGCCAACAGTATTTGCCTGCAAGTTGCATAAATATAATGCAATGGACAGGTTAAGCAAATTATTGATGGATACAAGCTTTACATTTACTAATGGGGGTATGGAGTGATGTGCTGGCTTTTTATTATAAATAATCATTCTGTAGGCCGCAAGTGTAGCCGAATTGATACAGTTTCACCACGCAAGTTGACTAAATCTCCTTTCTGATCAGTTATCCGTACTTCGAGTGTGCTTATTTCTCTGCTGTTGACAGGTAAATAAATCAGATTTTGTGGTGTAATGTTCATTTTATAACCTGGTGGGACATTAATTCCAAATTCATGAAGCACATGAATTGATCTATTACCCACATATGAGCCACTAATAATGTTACATTCCAACCTAATTGTATTTATTTTTAAAATATTTACTGGATTATGTGAGATGTAACTTTCCGACTTGTGTGCTCTTAAAATACGTTTATTAAATCCAAATAGCTGTCCAATAGTTCGTTCACGATCAAAAAACACCGCTTCATTTCTAGTGCGAACTTGCACATGGAGTGTGTTGTTATTACTTTGAATTTTTAGGGTATCATGAAATCCATACTCTTTTAGCTCATTCAAAATATATTTTGTGATGTCATCGAGTTCATACGAGCCCACTGGTATTTCTATGACTTTATCCCCAATGTGAAATAAACTGTTTTCTTTATCAACGTTTGGTATAGAATTGTATGTATAAAAGTCAATGAGAGCATAATTGCATAATTGTGTGTTAGTTCAATTTGTGGAAAAAAGTTTTCGGTTATAATTGAAATATATAAATGTTAAAGATGTAGTCATTTTGAAGCCTTACTGTAGACTGTCTTTTCACCGCCACCTCATTATACTTATATCCATTTTAATTAAAGTATAATGAAAGAATAATTAAAAGAATCAATTTTCTTATGACGACCCATAGAAAAATAGTTTCGGATATTATCCTGTTTTTCACATGCCACATCATCAAATATCATAATGGAATTATTTTTAGCTTCCTGTGGTGTTAAAACTGTGTCATTTGCGGAGAATGTGTAGTATCCCATTCCTTGTATTGGTTTGATAAGTTTTTCCAAATACTCATATTTCGGTTGATATAAACTCTTTGAAAATACATAAATATTTTCAAATTTTACTTCATTTGGACTCTATGAGGCTAAGCATCACATTGGTTTTTTCACAATTTGATGGACCAACTATTAAAGCTCTAATTGTGTTGGGTAGCAAGGTACTGTGACGAGGCTGTTGATTCTCCTCCCCATGCCCACCGCCCTCAATGTTTCTCACTAAGATGCTTTTCTTTTGTGGTAATAAACGCATGTTAATGAGAGAAGTACTTCATTCAATGAGGAACGTTGGTGGATTGATGTCGTTATAAAAAGATGAAATATTTTTATAATATAAACATTCGTAAATCAAATGTCAAACAGGGTGGTGGTCTTGTAAACAATATAAAGGTACAAAGCTAGAGAAACGTTTAGCACGCGGTGATCGTGGAATCAATGCTTTGGATGAAGCTTGTAGGGAACACGACATAGCATATTCAAAAAGTAAGGACTTGAGTGAGCGTCATAAAGCTGACTCTGTTTTAATTGATAGGGCCTGGGATCGCGTAAAAGCATCGAATAGCAGTTTTGGTGAGAGAACAGAAAAAGACAAAGAAAGTAGTAAAAACGTCTCTTGCTTCAATAATCAAAAAGGCGACCAAGGAATTGAAAAAAAATAAACCGCTTGACATATTTCATGCAATAAAAGTTGCACAAAAAGCAGTATCTAACTCAATGGATTGTAGGAAAAATGTTGTAATTCCACGGGTTATAATTGTACCCAAGGTAGGTGGTAAAATCAACCGGCTCCTCGAAGGAAAATATCATTCAGTGACCAGCAACAGCAGCATCACCAGCATCAGCAGTATCAGCAGCAACAACAACATCAAACCATCGCAGCAACAATATCAAACTATCACAGCAACAACAACAATATGAAATGCAACAGCTTCGAGAATATACAAAATTTCAACATTTTGTGGAGGTTGATAGACAACCTACCATTGACGATGCTAACGGAGGAAGATTCAACTGAATCTCAGGTGACGGAGGAGGAGTTCATAAACACAAGTGTCTTCAACCTCCTCGACCCGTTGATATATAACAATATGGTAATCCAAGAGGACTTAGATGCCCTCTTGAAAGACAGAGGAGGACCCAGATATGCGTGGGACAGTTTTATAATATAAAATAAATTTTAAATAAAATTATATATATATATACAAACAATAGAAAATTTTTTAATTGGGGAGGTGTTTAAGCTTTTATATCAGTTTTTAGTTAAGCTTTTATTTTAGCTTTTATTTTCAACTTTTATTTTCAGCTATTTTTATTTTGAAAATTTATATTTTCAAAAATAATATAAATATATAATTAAACAAAATTGTAAAATAAAAAATATTTTCTTCAAACAAATCAAAATTGTTTAATTGAGGTGTTTTGTATTAATCTTGGATTTTTAGAACTTTGGTTTTATTTTCAGCTTTTATTTCAGTTTTTTTTTTTAGCTTTTATTTTCAGCTTTTATTTTCAGCATTTTTTATTTTAAAAATAAATTTAAAAAATATTTATTTTTAGAACAAAATATATATTTAAACAAGCACAAATTTTAAAATAAAAATATATTTAAAAATAAAAATTTAAAAGTTTTATTTTCAAACATTTCATTTTCAGCTTTTTATTTACAGGATATAACTGGTCTAAAAACAGCTATTACAAACAGACGTGTTCTGTTCAAACAGCTACTACCAACAGACCTGTTCTATTCAAAGAGGTATTACCAACACACCTGTTCTGTTCAAACAGCTATTGGTATCAGACCTGGTCGGTTCAAACAGCTAATGGGATCAGACCTGGTTTACAAAAACAGTCATTGATATCAGACCTGGTTAACACAAACATCTTATATAAATTGGCAAGAGATCAGTTTTAGATTCAGTTTGTATACAATCCAAATCGATATGTGAAGGGTGGTGTGTATTTGTGATCGTGTGTGTGTGTGTGTGTGTTTTCTTTGAAGACTCCATGGGACATATTCCTTTGAAAGATCCCCATGTTCCCCACACCACAATCGGTGGTGTATGTCGCTAGTGTATATAAAATCAACCAGCTCCTCGAAGGAAAATATCATTCAGTGAGCAGCAACCGTCTCGACAGCATCAGCAATCAACGTCCACGATCTCAGCAACCAGCAACCAACGAGAACACCGCATCCAACATGATTGATCTCACGGAAATGGAATCCCAACAAACATTTTATGAACACAACCGAGAGGACTTTGATGACCTTTTGAAAATCAATGATAATCTCTTAAAGATCAATGAAGATCTCTTAAAGGCCAATGAGGAAGCGAAGAGTAAACTTCACTTTAAGAAGCTGCTCATCAACACACCATACAATATCATGAAAGCGAAAAAGGTTAAAGAAAAATTTGGCACCAACGTGATGGTTGAGCTGGAGAACCATTTCGTTTTCCTCCCTCCTCGGTTTAATGCGATTGAAGAGAGCATCCTGGAGCTGGTAAACGAAAAAAAATATATACTTACCAGAAGAGAAGATGACAACATAGACTTTGATCTTAGAACAAATTTATAATTTTTATATTACACATTTTTTTTAATAAAATGCATATGAAGTATAAACCAAAAAAAAATTTTTTTTTTTAATTCAAATTATTACAGCTATATATGCTTATGAATTGTCAATTAGTTCACAGTCCATTCACAACCACTAGAGTGAAATAACCGTTTCAGTTCTTACAGCTTGAGTGCATTACAATCAAAATATTTTAGCTCAATTAACCAAAAGTCGAAAAGCTCTAAAAAAACAATTTTCTGAACTAAAACAACTCAAAAATCAGAATACTGATGGTTTGGAGGAAACATTCAAACCCATAACAGAACCTTTACATGAACTTGTTAATGACACTAAAAAGTTACAGAATATGTTACCCACAGACTATAATAAGTAAGAAAGCTACAGTCGAGAGTGCTCGACCGTATGATACCCGCAACCCATTTCGATAGAACACAAAAAACTTAAATGATATTTTAACAAAAAATATACCACAGAATACCGACATGGTCACTGTGTCAACCAAACAAAAAAAGCGCGAGCAGCTGCAAGTGAATTTTGCATATAAAATTGATTCATGAATAACTTCCATGTTTTTCATTCGATCTCAACCAAATTCACAGGAATTATTGAGAATATAATTATTATTATGCATACCAAAATTCAATGCTCTAGGTTCATTATTACGGCTTTTAAAGTTTTTGGGGGCGGAAAGGGGCGTGGCAAAAATCTAAAACAAACTTTATCTGCGTAAGACCTACGTGAATACTGTCACCAAATTTGATATCTCTAGGTTTTTTGTTCTACCTATCCGATGTTTACCAAAATTACGGGGTATATTAAGAGTGTCAAGCGCAGATGAGTTACCAAATTACACATCATTACACCAAGAACTTTTGGAGTTATACGCGATTTACATAAAAAAAACTTGACTTTTTCTAGATTAATGCTTATTGTGGGCGAAGGGGGCGTGGCATCCAACTTTGGAAATAAACTTGATCTGCGTAGGGAATGCAGGTGTCTCTATGTCTTATAGTCTCTGAGATTCAGGTGTTCATACGGACAGACGGACCTGGCTATATCGTCTCGGCTGTTGACGCTGATCAAGAATATATATACTTTATGGGGTCGGAGATGCCTTCTTCTGCCTGTTACATACATTTTCTGTTGGCACTAAGTCATAATACCCTTCTACCGTATGGGTAGCGGGTATAAAAATGTTAAAACTGAAATGACACCTAATCAAAACGTTAGTGGAGATAACACACTACATGCGAAAAAGATGAAGATCAAGAAAAAAACTAAAATATTAATATGATGAAGACAGTCATGATAATGATGATTACGATGATGATGATGATGTTGATAATCAATTCTATTCTCAGTCAGCAATAGAGGATACATCATTTGTACTCCCGCATCAAGATGAGCCCCATACATCAAGGGCGATATTGAGTCAAGTGTACATCATGGAGAGAGCTCAAATCATCTTTTAAATGTGACATTTGGACCATACAAAAATTCAACCGGTCAATACATGATGGGAAGTAACTACATTAATGTATCTGGCATTAAAATTAAATTTGAAGATGGTAAATACTGGGAACTTACAAATGGCTTATATTCTTTAATATTCCATCGTCAACCACAAAATTACAATCAAAATGAGTTTAAAATATACAGACAAATTTTGATAAAAACTAATTCATTTCGTATAAACTTTCATCCAAGTGGACAGTTGAAAGGAACATGAGCACATAAATATACGAAAACAAGACTGACCCGGCGAACTTTGTTCCGCCTTTATGGCAATAAATAAGCAAATTTTTTTTTTATTTGAAAAAATACAAACAAATTAAATACCTACATTAATCATTCATTATTATTTTTGTATTTTAGTACATAGTTTGCTCTTCACTTAAGTACCTTGTGATACACAGGTTTTTTTGTTTTATTATCAGGCGCAAAAACAACCAACGCATATGGTCTTCCGACCCACGAACACAAACTTTTAAGGATTGGCCTTGTGATTTGTTGATGGTCATGGCAAATGCAACACGTATTGGCAATTTAAGTGATTGAGTGATTTGAGTGATTCTCTAATGTCAACTATTTCATAACATCAAGATGCTGTTTATCGATCAATAAATTTTAAAACTGAAGAACTTGATGAAAGAATATTGGGACTTGAGGAACTTACGTGAAGCATTTATGAAAAAATCAAATATGGTTATTATAATGGTTGTTTTCAACATCGCATCCCATGACAACCCCGGTGTTGTGTAGTAGTGAGCAGGATCGAGTTGATGAATGCTTAAACAAATTTCCTTAAAGTCTTCGAAAACGTCTGTCAACAATAAAACATCAGTTTTCAAATATAACTCCAAGTAGTTTTTAAGAGTTGGAGTTATATTTGAAAACTGATGTTTTATTAGTCTTAAAGAGTTTGACACTTGAAATTATTCCACACTGAGCATGCGTGGTTGTAATCTACCTCACATCATTCTGACTCTGTCAAATCTTTTATTTATTTATTTAAAGTCGACTATGAACAGTCGACATTGAGGAAATTAATATAATTATGACAAAAAATTTGAACATTATGATTAAAAATATTTTTATAGTTTAAAATAGAAAAAAATAATTCAATTAATATTAAAATATGAATCTCTGGGGGGGTTAAAGCAATATTAATCTAACCCAGCATTCGCTGCATGGATTGGGAAAAACCCAGGAAAAACCCAATCAGGTCAGATGGTAGGCTAGTTTTTTTTTTTTTTTAAATACTTTGCTTTTATTTATTGGATCTTCTCTTAAGTTGAGACTAACAATAAGTTATCAAATCTTATAACTAAACATTAATTAACAATACAAATTGAATTGTTTTTGGGTTACACGTCCCTAGAGTCCATCGCTGGGTTGGTAGATCATTACAACGAAGACGGGAGCGGCTGCACAGCCGGGTTAGCCCTCTCGCAAGGGGGTTAGGGTGCGAGGAAAGCTTGCTGTGATACTTCTCTTTCTGTTCAGCTACTACTTCTCTGACAGCTACTACTTCTCTGAACGTACCACGGTGCCCCGGTGATGGTTCTCAGGATCTTTGATTGAGCTCGCTGGACAACATCAATGTTGCTACTACTAGCGTTCCCCCATAACTGGGAGCCATAGGTCCAGATTGGTTTAAGTACGGAAGTTTAGAGCAGGACCTTGTATTCTAGACTAAGAGAGGACCGAGCGTTGATAAGCCAATGAAGACTATTAGCTTTTAGTTTTAGTTGTGTTATCTTGGCTTCGATGTGCCTTCGCCAAGTGAGTCGTCTGTCGAGATGTACTCCTAAATACGTAACGTCGTTGGCTTGCGGAAGTGTGGAATTTTTTAGTCTGAGCGGTGGGCAATTTTGCCTGTTTAGGGTAAAGTAACATGCTTGCATTTTTGTTCGTTTACTTTTATTCGCCAGTCAGATAGCCACTTTTCCACTTCGACTAGATGAAGACCCAGTTGCGCTGATGCTTGGATAGGACATCTTCTGTGTATAGAAGGTATAGTGTTGGCCCCAGTACGCTGAATTGGGGGACTCCAGCTCTAGAGGTGTAATCGTCAAACATGGCAGAATTGCATTTACTTGCGAATTTCCTGTCATATAGGTAAGATTTTAATAGTTTATGTGTATTATTAGGAAGTGTTGTTCTGATCTTATGCATTAGACCATCTAACCAAACTCTATCGAATGCTTGGGCTACATCTAAAAATATTGCTGTGCAATATTCTCGATTTTCGAATGCTCTTCGTATTTCAGAGGTTATCCGGTTGACCTGCTCGATAGTTCCGTGTTTTTCACGAAATCCAAATTGGTGTGATGGGATTTTATTATGGATTCTTAGAAATGAGTTTATCCGAGTCAGCACACACTTTTCAAAGAGTTTGGATAAGCATGATAATAAGCTTATTGGTCTGTACGAAGAGGGAATTGTGTGATCTTTGCCAGGTTTCGGAATCATTATTATCATTGATCTTTTCCATCTCTCTGGAAAGTGGCCAAGCCTTGTAATGGCATTGAAGAGCTGTGTGATAGTGCGAACTGCGCAATATGGGAGCTCAATAATCATTTTTGGCGTTATTTGGTCGGACCCTGGTGATTTTTTCGGATCCAGTTGTTTTTTTATGATATGAGCGATTTCGTTAGTTCGAAATTCCATTGGCTCACTTTGAAGCTGTAAGTCATTTGCTACAGGCGGTAGTGTAAATGCGTTTGTGGCAGGATTTGGCTGGAACACATTTTCAAGGTGCTGTGCAAATGTTCTGGCTCTGTCTTCATCACTGCGGGCCCAGCCGCCCACTGGTTTTCTTATAGGCGTCACAATTTCTGTCGGGGAGCATAGAGTTGGGTGGGCTCGCCATAAGGGGTGCTTTTTGGAAGATGTTGATAATTGATTTGTCTTCTTTTGCATGTAAGGTATTTGTGCACTTTGAGGAGTGGAAATGCGAGCAGCGGTGACAAAGTCGGACTCCAGTGTGTTGGCAAAGTTGTCGATGTCGGCTTCAAGGTTAAGTACCGGATTTATATCAATATGCGAGCTTAGATATTTCCTGTAAGAAATCCAATTGGTTTTGTGTGAAGTCAATCCAGTCGGTTGATCTAACTTTATTGGATGACGGAGTAGATTAATAAGAACAGGCGAGTGATCAGATGAAAGATCCGTAAGACTTTCGGCGCTAATCAGGTTTCTTGGAATGTTTTTAGTGATTGTGAAGTAAATTAAATCGGGCAGTTTTTTATACCCGCTACCCATAGGGTAGAAGGGTATTATAACTTAGTGCCAACAGAAAATGTATGTAACAGGCAGAAGGAGGCATCTCCGACCCCATAAAGTATATATATTCTTGATCAGCGTCAACAGCCGAGACGATATAGCCATGTCCGTCTGTCCGTCTGTCAGTCTGTCCGTCTGTCAGTCTGTCCGTCTGTCCGTCTGTATGAACACCTAGATCTCAGAGACTATAAGAGCTAGAGCTACTAAATTTGGGGATAGTACTCCTATAGGTCCTACACAGATAAAGTTTATTTCAAAAGTTGGATGCCACGCCCCTTTCCGCCCCCAAAAGTCTGTAAAAGCCGTAATAATAGATCTAGAGCATTGAATTTTGGTATGCATAATAATAATTATATTCTCAATTATTCCTGTGAATTTGGTTGTGTGTGTGTGTGTGTTTTCTTTGAAGACTCCATGGGACATATTCCTTTGAAAGATCCCCATGTTCCCCACACCACAATCGGTGGTGTATGTCGCTAGTGTATATAAAATCAACCAGCTCCTCGAAGGAAAATATCATTCAGTGAGCAGCAACCGTCTCGACAGCATTAGCAATCAACGTCCACGATCTCAGCAACCAGCAACCAACGAGAACACCGCATCCAACATGATTGATCTCACGGAAATGGAATCCCAACAAACATTTTAAGAACACAACCGAGAGGACTTTGATGACCTTTTGAAAATCGATGATAATCTCTTAAAGATCAATGAAGATCTCTTAAAGGCCAATGAGGAAGCGAAGAGTAAACTTCACTTTAAGAAGCTGCTCATCAACACACCATACAATATCATGAAAGCGAAAAAGGTTAAAGGAAAATTTGGCACCAACGTGATGGTTGAGCTGGAGAACCATTTCGTTTTCCTCCCTCCTCGGTTTAATGCGATTGAAGAGAGCATCCTGGAGCTGGTCAAGGAAAAAAAATATATACTTACCAGAAGAGAAGATGACAACATAGACTTTGATCTTAGAACAAATTTATAATTTTTATATTACAAATTGTTTTTAATAAAATGCATATGAAGTATAAACCAAAAAAAAAATTTTTTTTTTAATTCAAATTATTACAGCTATATATGCTTATGAATTGTCAATTAGTTCACAGTCCATTCACAAACCACTAGAGTGAAATAACCGTTTCAGTTCTTACAGCTTGAGTGCATTACAATGAATCAAAATATTTTAGCTCAATTAACCAAAAGTCGAAAAGCTCTAAAAAAAAAATTTTCTGAACTAAAACAACTCAAAACTCAGAATACTGATGGTTTGGAGGAAACATTCAAACCCATAACAGAACCTTTACATGAACTTGTTAATGACACTAAAAAATTACAGAATATGTTACCCACAGACTATAATAAGTAAGAAAGCTACAGTCGAGAGTGCTCGACCGTATGATACCCGCAACCCATTTCGAGAGAACACAAAAAACTTAAATGATATTTTAACAAAAAATATACCCCAGAATACCGACATGGTCACTGTGTGAATTTTGCATATAAAATTGATTCATGAATAACTTCCATGTTTTTCATTCGATCTCAACCAAATTCACAGGAATTATTGAGAATATAATTATTATTATGCATACCAAAATTCAATGCTCTAGGTTCATTATTACGGCTTTTAAAGTTTTTGGGGGCGGAAAGGGGCGTGGCAAAAATCTAAAACAAACTTTATCTGCGTAAGACCTACGTGAATACTGTCACCAAATTTGATATCTCTAGGTTTTTTGTTCTACCTATCCGATTTTTACCAAAATTACGGGGTATATTAATAGTGTCAAGCGCAGATGAGTTACCAAATTACAGATCATTACACAAAGAACTTTTGGAGTTATACGCGATTTACATAAAAAAAACTTGACTTTTTCTAGATTAATGCTTATTGTGGGCGAAGGGGGCGTGGCATCCAACTTTGGAAATAAACTTGATCTGCGTAGGGAATGCAGGTGTCTCTATGTCTTATAGTCTCTGAGATTCAGGTGTTCATACGGACAGACGGACATGGCTATATCGTCTCGGCTGTTGACGCTGATCAAGAATATATATACTTTATGGGGTCGGAGATGCCTTCTTCTGCCTGTTACATACATTTTCTGTTGGCACTAAGTCATAATACCCTTCTACCGTATGGGTAGCGGGTATAAAAATGTTAAAACTGAAATGACACCTAATCAAAACGTTAGTGGAGATAACACACTACATGCGAAAAAGATGAAGATCAAGAAAAAAACTAAAATATAAATATGATGAAGATAGTCATGATAATGATGATGACGATGATGATGATGATGTTGATAATCAATTCTATTCTCAGTCAGCAATAGAGGATACATCATTTGTGCTCCCGCATCAGGATGAGCCCCATACATCAAGGGCGATATTGAGTCAAGTGTACATCATGGAGAGAGCTCAAATCATCTTTTAAATGTGACATTTGGACCATACAAAAATTCAACCGGTCAATTCATGATGGGAAGTAACTACATTAATGTATCTGGCATTAAAATTAAATTTGAAGATGGTAAATACTGGGAACTTACAAATGGCTTATATTCTTTAATATTCCATCGTCAACCACAAAATTACAATCAAAATGAGTTTAAAATATACAGACAAATTTTGATAAAAACTAATTCATTTCGTATAAACTTTCATCCAAGTGGACAGTTGAAAGGAACATGAGCACATAAATATACGAAAACAAGACTGACCCGGCGAACTTTGTTCCGCCTTAATGGCAATAAATAAGCAAATTTTTTTTTTATTTGAAAAAATACAAACAAATTAAATACCTACATTAATCATTCATTATTATTTTTGTATTTTAGTATATAGTTTGCTCTTCACTTAAGTACCTTGTGATACACAGGTTTTTTTGTTTTATTATCAGGCGCAAAAACAACCAACGCATATGGTCTTCCGACCCACGAACACAAACTTTTAAGGATTGGCCTTGTGATTTGTTGATGGTCATGGCAAATGCAACACGTATTGGCAATTTAAGTGATTGAGTGATTTGAGTGATTCTCTAATGTCAACTATTTCATAACATCAAGATGCTGTTTATCGATCAATAAATTTTAAAACTGAAGAACTTGATGAAAGAATATTGGAACTTGAGGAACTTACGTGAAGCATTTATGAAAAAATCAAATATGGTTATTATACTGGTTGTTTTCAACATCGCATCCCATGACAACCCCGGTGTTGTGTAGTAGTGAGCAGGATCGAGTTGATGAATGCTTAAACAAATTTCCTTAAAGTTTTCGAAAACGTCTGTCAACAATAAAACATCAGTTTTCAAATATAACTCCAAGTAGTTTTTAAGAGTTGGAGTTATATTTGAAAACTGATGTTTTATTAGTCTTAAAGAGTTTGACACTTGAAATTATTCCACACTGAGCATGCGTGGTTGTAATCTACCTCACAACATTCTGACTCTGTCAAATCTTTTACTTATTTATTTAAAGTCGACTATAAACAGTCGCCATTGAGGAAATTAATATAATTATGACAAAAAAGTTTAACATTATGATTAAAAATATTTTTATAGTTTAAAATAGAAAAAAATAATTCAATTAATATTAAAATATGAATCTCTGGGGGGGTTTAAGCAATATTAATCTAACCCAGCATTCGCTGCATGGATTGGGAAAAACCCAGGAAAAACCCAATCAGGTCAGATGGTAGGCTAGTTTTTTTTTTTTTTTTAAATACTTTGCTTTTATTTATTGGATCTTCTCTTAAGTTGAGACTAACAATAAGTTATCAAATCCTTTAACTAAACATTAATTAACAATACAAATTGAATTGTTTTTGGGTTACACGTCCCTAGAGTCCATCGCTGGGTTGGTAGATCATTACAACGAAGACGGGAGCGGCTGCACAGCCGGGTTAGCCCTCTCGCAAGGGGGTTAGGGTGCGAGGAAAGCTTGCTGTGATACTTCTCTTTCTGTTCAGCTACTACTTCTCTGACAGCTACTACTTCTCTGAACGTACCACGGTGCCCCGGTGATGGTTCTCAGGATCTTTGATTGAGCTCGCTAGACAACATCAATGTTGCTACTACTAGCGTTCCCCCATAACTGGGAGCCGTAGGTCCAGATTGGTATAAGTACGGAAGTTTAGAGCAGGACCTTAGTAGTATGTTAACCTGAGTATGAGCGCAAGTGACATTAATGGGGTAATTAAGATGATAATTTATGGGTTTAGCTGTCAAAAAATATGTCAAGTGGTAATTAAGAGATTTGATGAGGGTCAAAAAGTAGTGTGGGTGTTTAGGGATCGTGGTGATCAAAGGGTTAGGTAAATAAATAAACAAATAAATTAGACTATTGGGGGGTGAGTGTGGTGTGATAGGTTGTGGGGATTGGAGTGTTGGATCTTGTTTGATTTTAGGATAAGTCAAGTGTATGAGGACATATGACACCGAAAACTGGTGCGGCGACCGGCGACCGGCGATCGGTGACCTTCGACAGCTTCAACAGCCGGAATCGATTGAATGTGTTGACAGATCTGGGTTGCGCGAGCGCAGCTGGCAACAGGGTTGGTGATTTTCGCCACCAGCATGCATTCGAACGCAATTCGAACGCAACAGGCAGGGCGGGCCTTTGACACGTGCAGTCGTTCGAACGCAACATGCAGCTCATCGAATAACTGGGGACGGTGACCTCGAATAAGTTGACACCACCTGCGATCGTGTGAACAATTTTCGTTTACATATCCCAATCCCAATCCCCAGTAAAATAACGGTTTTTCTTGAAATATTTATTATCATTTTTATTTTCTCAAGTAGTGTATACAAATTTTGTGTGTATATTTAGAGTAATTTTATTTTCAAGTACAATGCTAAACAGCAATGCTCTAAAGTTACATTTATTTTTCATAATTTTTGAGATTTGTATGAATGCACAGAAAATAAATGACAAGCAGATGTGTCGACTC